>JAEIFJ010001078.1:0-88747 GCA_018903435.1 Leucophenga varia
TAGTAGACAAGTCAAGTTCGCGATAATTGTGGAGAGAAATATCAATAAAAAAAAAAAATCTTGATTCAGTGCACGCCTTACAAATTTAAAAATAGATTATTTAATTTTATCTATAATATTTAAATAAAATCACAGCGCCAATTATAGATTATCCATAAAACTAATTTCAGTAAAAATTATCGCTTCTAATTAAGCATTATGTGGCAAAAGTGAATGCTACCTTTCGTTGCTACTTTGTTGTTTTGAATAATCAAAATACATACAATTTTTGCATTCTGCATAACCCCGAAAGGTATGAAATATATTAAATAATTATTTGTGCAGAAATAATATGTTGTTAATTTGATTAGTGTAAGTACAAGGTCGAACTACAATATTGCAAGCAATACCGTTCAAGCTGCGCCTTAAATTTTTTTGCATCCTTTACTTCTACGTCTTTGAATTTGTAAACAATTGCAACAACGTTTCATAAGCTCCAAGCATTAAAACAGAAAACGTATGGAACCAAAGTTATTCGGCCACAACGACATCCAGTTTCGCTATTTCTTTAACCTTTATAGTATATATTACATATTTGTGTACATTCCAAGGAAAATATTTGTTTATTTTAATTTAAATTAGTAATCCCTCAACTTCCTTTGCTTTTGTATAAATATTAACTTCAACTATGTAAACAGATTATTGTGATTCAATGTAAATAACAAAATAGCGAATATAATTATGTTTAAGTATTAATATAGCGTTGCTGCGACAGGCCTGGCTGCATCCAACGTCAACTAAATCATCAAGTAAGTGACAATATACAAAAAATAGTAACTTTTCTTTTCATTAATTTTTATGCATATTGAATCCTAATATATAATATGTGAACAATTTGTTTTGAAATTCAGTATGATATATATAGATTTAATATTAAAACATTTTCTTTAAATTACTAATGTACAATATGATATTCTTCAGTTTTGCCTTAACTTCAATAACATAATAATCATGAAATTATACATTCGTGTGTAAATAATCTTAAGAGTAGCTGAGTAGAATGCGTTGACAGTGCTTTTGGGTCAACAAATAAAATCGAATATTTCGGATAAATATTGTTGACTTGGTTGGGAGGGCAAAGGGTAATTTACAACTTATCTGGTATTTAATAGACTTGTAATATTAACAACTTTCTTGGCTAAACAGCACATTCTTCTTGTGGTGTGGCGGTACGACATAGATGAGCAAAAAATCCCCTCCGTTCCGACGAGTCCTAGCCGAAAATACCCCCAGTGCTGTTATTGATAACCTGACTCTTTTCGTACCACTGAAGCAAACGCTATTTAGCTTCAACTACACATTACAAAAGTGGCGCCCAACGTGGGGCAAGAAGGCAAATTAGCAGAACGTCATACATTGCTGAATGCCTGCTTGTCCTACTAAAAGTTACGAGGACTGATGTAGTGATGTTCTTTCTGGATTATAAATCTGGTTATGGAAGTCGTAAAATAAAATCCCAGCATTAATCCGAAATAAAACTTTTTAGAATTCGTACTATATATTATTGTCGAACATATTTGTATATTAGTACTGGAGGATTTCTAAATGTTATGCATTTATTGCGAATATTTATACCTTTTGCGCTGATTAACATTTGCTATTGTTACAATAAAATCATTTTGGGGAACAAGTCTATCATAAATACAATTCATGCACTCGTTAACGTTATTTACAAAGTTACTCTTAGTTACCTTTAGAAATTCAGTGGGTTCGATTGTTTATTGTTACCTTGTTTTAAGAAAATATAAATAGCTCATAATGGCAGTTCGACGCAGTAATGAAAGCAACATGCCTAAAGAATCCGATGATCTTTGTGTGGTTTGTTGCCAACCATTTATGCATATGGATTCTAAGGTAATTACTCGATGTAGGCATGTTTTTCACAAAGCATGCATCATGAGTTGGCTCATAACTTCACCAACATGTCCGCAATGTCGTGGACCAGTAACTAAAACAAGTTAATTAGATATTCAGGATCAAATTGATCCTAATACAAATACTGCATCGACTAATGATACACAATTTATTAACAGAGTTTTGTTTTCTAATAGTAAGAAGAAAAGGCTACAAGAAAACGTGGAATCTAATAGAAATTTATCATTACCTTCCTCTTCTAATCAAGCTTCTCTATCAAGAAATGCGGAATCTCAGAACGTTAATGTCGAAATAAGAGAAAATTTATTAGAGCAAAGAGTCGTTAATCAAATGGAAAAGTCGTATGATCTCCCAAATGGAACAGTTTCAAAACGCAATTTCGCAGCTATCGGAACAAATTGCTGCAATGAGAGTTCAAAATTCAACAAATAATCCTATTGAGCCAGAGTGGCCTAGGGGCAGTATACCTTCTCTTAATAGACCTTTTTGCGTCTAGTTCACAACTACCTTCAGCCTCTAACAACCAACACAGACAATCGCAATTGTCTGGCGCTACTAATAACGAACGTTCGTTAAATGCATGCAAATTATGCCCCATTATGCCTTCATAGTAGTAAAGTGGCTAATTTAATAAGTAGTTGGAGACTAACATATAGTGGTTCTCAATCTGGCATACCCATTGGAAAGTATATTTATATGGTGACCGCTCTAACAAACGACAGTCTTGGAGGAGATTTTAACTTGTTGTGTGAACACATACATATCCTCTTTATTGGGAAAGCCAATGAATGGTTCTGGCGGTATCGTAGAACTGTTGCTAGAGTTGTTTGGCCTGACTTGTGTTCTTCTTTGAAATCATATTTTCACGATCCATTGTCTGATGCAGATGTGAGAGAAAAGATTCGTGAAAGGAAGCAGTTGCCAAACGAAAGTTTTGATGATTTTCACCATAGCATTCTGCTGTTGGTTGACCGTCTTCAATATCCAATTAGAGATACGGAACTCGTAGAAATCTTAAAAAGAAACTTGAGACCTTATTTGAGAAAAGAATTGTTTTATTTGAATGTTGAGCATGTTGGACATTTGCGAACTCTAGTTTTAAGACGAGAAGATAAAATTCAACCAAAACAAGCATATCGAAAACAAATTTCAGAAATAGGAAACGATGGTAAAGAGTTGAATAGTGATGAAGAACTATGCGAAATTAGAGGTAAACCAATTAAAGAAGAATTAAAGCACAAAGAAATGGTATGCTGGAATTGCAGAGAGGTTGGCCATCGCTACGTAGACTGTTTAGCACAGAAAACAATATTTTGTTATGGTTGCGGAGCGATTGGTGTACTAAAACCGAATTGTGATGTTTGTCAGGGAAACTTGCAGACGAGCGGCAGCAAAAACAGCAGCCACCGCTCGAAGAAAGAGTAGTTAGCAAAAATGTACTTTCTTTTAAAACAAGTTTTGCTCAAACCGCCTTTGACTTTTCTTCAAATTCAGTTCTATCATCTAAAATTAATTTACCCTCATTGAAACCAAACAAACCATACCACGTAAGACTTCAAGAATATAATAAAGTCAGGGACAGAGTTTTTAATAATGAAATTCATATAAATCGCAGCAAAACGATTACTCGTAGCTCAGTTCGTATAAAAAGTTTTTATGCACGGTTAAAAGCGCAATTTAAGAAATTTAGTACTAGTATAGATGCTATTGTTGGTTCTCCAAAAGATATTCGACCATTTGTAAAAATTAAAATTTTTGATGAAGTTTATGAAGGATTACTTGATTCTGGTGCCTCCATATCGTGTTTAAGTGGGCAAGCGGCAGAAAGGTTTTTGGCTAGCAAGCACGCATTTCAATCAAAAAGTTCATATGTTCAAACAGCTGGTGGTTCGAAATACAACATAGTAGGTAGTATAAATACAACAATCGAGTTTCTTGGTCAAACACAGAAAATAGAGCTATACATAATACTGGAATTGAAACAGGATGTTTACCTTGGAATTGACTTCTGGTACTCTTTCGGTTTAGCGAAGCAATTATTTCAAAATTTGAATATTGATGAGGTTTTATATAGTAATCAATTGACTATCAATCAAAAGCAACAATTGGCAAGAGCCATTTCCTTATTTCCAGATTTTGATAGAGATGGATTGGGTCAAACGTCTGTAGTCGAGCATTGCATTGAAATTGAAGCAGGAGTAAAACCAATTAAACAACGATATTTTAATGTTTCACCTGCTGTAGAAAGAAAGATTCATGACGAAATTGATAGGATGCTTGATCTCGGCGTAATAGAAACAGCCCCACCGACATGTTCTTGGAGTAGCCCAGTAGCAGTGGTGCAGAGAAAAGGAAAATTCCGTTTATGTTTGGATTCAAGAAAGGTGAACAGTGTTACTGTGAAGGATACTTGCCCACAACCAAAGATAAATGGAATATTATCTCGTTTACCAAGAGCACAATTTATTTCTTCTCTAGACTTAAAACACGCTTTTTGGCAGATTTGCCTAAATAACAAGTCCAGAGACTTTACTGCTTTTACAGTTCCAAATCGTCCACTGTATCGATTTAAGGTGATGCCGTTTGGATTGACAAATGCTCCACAAACGATGTGTCGTCTAATGGATGCTATTATTCCCGCACACCTTCAAAATCAAGTATTCGTATACTTGGATGATTTTCTTCTGGTCAGTGATACTTTCCAAAATCATTTATGTTTGCTAAAAGAAGTCGCAGAAATTTTGAAGAAAGCTGGTCTTACGTTAAATATAGCTAAATGCAGGTGGTGTGCACCTGAAGTTCGGTATTTAGGCTATATTATAGGGAATGGTTGCTTGAAGCCTGATCCCGAGAGAGTATCAGCGATACGCAATCTACTAGCACCTCGAACAGTTAAAGAACTACGAAAATTTCTTGGCATTTCTGGTTGGTGTAGAAAATTTTTAGAAAACTATGCAACTTTAACTGCACCATTAACGGACTTGACCAGGAAATCTAAAACTTTTGTGTGGACAGATGAAGCACAGGTATCATTTGATAAAGTGAAAAATTGCTAACATCAGCTCCGGTGTTAAGTACTCCGGATTTCGAGAAACCATTTATAATTCAATGTGATGCCTCGAAAACAGGAGTTGGTGGAGTTCTTGCGCAGGTAGACGAAGATGGCATTGAGCGACCCATAGCATACTTTTCGCATAAACTAAATCGAGCACAACAAAACTATTCCGTCACAGAGCTCGAATGCTTAGTCGCTTTGCTAAGCATCGAAAAGTTTAGAGAGTACGTTGAAAGTTTGGAGTTCAAGGTGATAACGGATCACGCAAGCTTAAAATGGCTTATGCGCCAGCCTGATCTAAATGGTAGATTAGCTAGGTGGGCGTTAAAACTCCAAGGGTTTCATTTTCAATTGAACATAGGAAAGGTAGCTTAAACATCGTGCCCGATGCTCTTTCACGTTTGCCAACAGAAACCGTGGATAGTTTAGACATAGCACTCCCATTAGTTGACTTAAACTCACCAAGCTTCAAGTCGTCTTCGTATTTAAAGATAAAAACCTACATCGAGAAAAACCAATATCGTTTACCCGATTTGAAAATTCTCGATGGATACATATATAAGCGAAACCAGTTCTACAATGGTGATGAAGTATCTGAATCACTGTGCTGGAAATTGTGGGTACCGTCGGAATTAATAAAACAAGTGGTTGAAAATGCTCATTCTCAACCCATGTCAGCTCATGGTGGAGTAGGAAAGACGTTAGAAAAACTGCGTCGTAACTTATTTTGGCCTAATATGGCAAATGATGTTAAAGAGTTCATTATATCTTGTAAAGTTTGCAAAGAAACGAAAGCACCAAATATTACGATTCGACCTCCTATGGGAAGCGCTCCATGTTCAGAAAGACCTTTTCAGCGGTTGTATATGGACTTCATTGGACCATATCCTCGATCCAAGAAGGGTAACGTTGGTATCTTTATTATTTTAGATCACCTAACAAAATTTCATCTTTTGACTCCGTTAAGAAAGCTCAGATCTGAATTAGTAATTGATTATTTAGAACACAACGTATTCCATATGTTTGGTATTCCTGAGACTATCGTAACCGATAATGGATCCCAATTTAAGTCGTCGAATTTTCAATCGTTTTTAAACAAATATGGTATTTTGCACCAATTGACAGCAGTATATAGTCCACAATCAAACGCTTCAGAACGACTAAACAGATCCATTATTGCAGGAATAAGGGCTTATATAGGTAAAGACCAATGTTTATGGGATGCAAAATTGAGTGAAATTTCATTTGCGCTACGATCTACATATCACAGTGCAATTGGCTATTCACCCTACTTTGCTTTATTTGGTACTAGCATGATAACGCACGCCACCGAGTACGATTTGTTGCGAAAATTGAATAATTTCAATGAATGAGAACATGTAATCGATAGGTTTACTAAGTTGCATATAATTAGGAACAAAATAAAATCAAATATAGCGAAAGCCTTTGCTACTAACAAAAAGACTTATGATTTAAGATCAAGAAATATTGTATTTAAACCAGGTGATATAGTTTTTCGTAGAAACTTTGCACAGAGCAACAAATTGAAAGCATTTAGTGCTAAACTAGCGCCTAAATTTTTAGAGTCAAAAGTACTCCGTAGAGTTGGTAACAATTGTTATGATCTGGAAGAAAATAATGTCTCAGTTGGAATTTTTCATGCGAAAGACATAGTAAACAGCATTTAGATCTGAATCTCACTATTTTCCAGTTTATTTTGAATTTGCAAGGCAAATGCAAAACAATCTGTTTTGTGATGGTTCTTATTTTGAGCAAGAAAAAAAAAAATAAAATAAATATATAAATAAGTGTACATATTGATAACGCAGTTTAGCCTACGTCACTAATCACCTCATGCAAACAAATCTGTTTACCGTTACTTGACTTACAAAGCATAAAATCGGAGATAGATTTACTCTAAGCGGTCAAAGTAAAGTCATTCGAGCTAGAAAAGTAGACAAGTTAAGTTCGCGATAATTGTGGAGAGAAATATCAATAAAAAAAAAAAAATCTTGATTCAGTGCACGCCTTACAAATTTAAAAAAAGATTATTTAATTTTATCTATAATATTTAAATAAAATCACAGTGCCAATTATAGATTATCCATAAAACTAATTTCAGTAAAAATTATCGCTTCTAAATAAGCATTATGTGGCAAAAGTGAATGCTACCTTTTCGTTGCTACTTTGTTGTTTTGAATAATCAAAATACATACAATTTTTTGCATTCTGCATAACTCCGAAAGGTATGAAATATATTAAATAATTATTTGTGCAGAAATAATATGTTGTTAATTTGATTAGGGGTGCAAGTACAAGGTCGAACTACAATATTGCAAGCAATACCGTTCAAGCTGCGCCTTAGATTTTTTTTTTGCATCCTTTTACTTCTACGTCTTTGAATTTGTAAACAATTGCAACAACGTTTCATAAGCTCCAAGCATTAAAACAGAAAACGTATGGAACCAAAGTTATTCGGCCACAACGACATCCAGTTTCGCTATTTCTTTAACCTTTATAGTATATATTACATATTTGTGTACATTCCAAGGAAAATATTTTGTTTATTTTAATTTAAATTAGTAATTCTCAACTTCCTTTGCTTTTGTATAAATATTAACTTCAACTATGTAAACAGATTATTGTGATTCAATGTAAATAACAAAATAGCGAATATAATTATGTTTAAGTATTAATATAGCGTTGCTGCGACAGGCCTGGCTGCATCCAACGTCAACTAAATCATCAAGTAAGTGACAATATACAAAAATAGTAACTTTTCTTTTCATTAATTTTTATGCATATTGAATCCTAATATATAATCTGTGAACAATTTGTTTTGAAATTCAGTATGATATATATAGATTTAATATTAAAACATTTTCTTTAAATTACTAATGTACAATACGATATTCTTCAGTTTTGCCTTAACTTCAATAACATAATAATCATGAAATTATACGTTCGTGTGTAAATAATCTTAAGAGTAGCTGAGTAGAATGCGTTGACAGTGCTTTTGGGTCAACAAATAAAATGATTATTTCGGATAAATATTGTTGACATGGTTGGGAGGGCAAAGGGTAATTTACAACTTATCTGGTATTTAATAGACTTGTAATATTAACAACTTTCTTGGCTAAACAGCACATTCTTCTTGTGGTGTGGCGGTACGACATAGATGAGCAAAAGATCCCCCTCCGTTCCGACGAGTCCTAGCCGAAAATACCCCAGTGCTGTTATTGATAACCTGACTCTCTTTCGTACCACTGAAGCAAACGCTATTTAGCTTCAACTACACATTACACATTTTTGCACATTTAATTTATACGAGAGGTGTAAAAGACATTCGAACGACCAAATCCAAGCATGCAGACTAGAAACGCCAAATTGTAAATGATTTTCTTCGATCTTTTTTGTTAAAATTTTATCGATATTATTAAATTGTTTGGAAGTACATCCACACAGATAACACCTTTGAGCAGATGAAGTATCAGTGAGAGCGTTGCAAATTTTAAAATGCTTATTTTATGCAGATAATTTTCTACTTGATTCTTTTAAATTATTACTATTTTATTGACTTCTTATTGTTTTCTAAATATAAACACTGACCTTTCTGAGTAGAATCCATTTTTTAGTTTGATGTAAATCCATTGAACACTACACTAATGAAACAAACTTTTTTTGCGAGACTTTACGCGACTTTACATACAAAATCTCGGTCGCGGCGCGTGGTGAATTCTCGTCTCGCGAGCAACACCACTACATTCAAGTGTATGCCAAACCTGTACGGGCAGGTACGGGCAGCTAATTTTTTCATACACTTTTAATGTATATATAACGAACATTTTTGTATAACAAACTTGACAAAACTTTGCAAATCTTTTGACTTATATGTTTTTATAGCCAAACTTTACTTATTTCAATTTTATGTACTTTCTACGTTTTCATTTCTTTGAAATTGTTTATTAATAATCCAGAACAAATTTTTTCTAAAAGTACTTACTTTCTTTACTTAAAATCAGTTTTGATATTAAATAATAGTAAAATTATCAAAAACCTAAGTGCTAACGAAGAAAACCTTTTTTTTTGCGAAAAGTGCGTTTATGAAATAGTGTCCCGACTCATAAAGAAAAAAACTGACTATAAAAAAATATTTAGCTTATAAGAATGAGTTAGAACATCTCTAGGGATACTACTTAAACTATCAAAACAATAAAAATTATAAAATTTAATTTTGACTTTTGGCCAGCTTTTTCGATTTCTGGACCACTGTGCGACGTGAGATTATTCGGCCATCAAATTTTTGGCGCAAAAGAGCCATTGCTTCGTTAGCTGTGTGGCAAGGGTGCATGTCATAACGCCCAGTGTCATAAGGCCCACAGGCGCTAAGACACACATTTTTGCCTAAAAAGCCCACGGGCGTAATGACACTTTTAAATGTGACATACCGCACGCCGGACTTTATTTCACTTTTTTATGGGCGTTATGACACAATAAAAGGGCTTTAAAAAATAAGAAAACAAAACAATTACATTTTTTAAATATTTTATTGAAAAACTTTAAGGTGACTCTCAACTATTTGTCTAAAATATGGGCAGAGCAATAAAGAGTTAGCAGTTCGATTTTGTAAATTAGTGTGGCACTCAAAACATATATCTTGAAGTGGTTGCAAGGCAGAATTACCACATCTCTCGGTTTGTCAAGACAAATGATGCATTTTAAAACATCAGTCATATGACTGAAGTGCAAATTGCTGTCAAATTCCCTCCTCTTCAGAATCTGAAGATAACTCTTGATTTTCGAATCTGGTGTCCCACTTAATTAGGTCATTATTTTCGTTTAAGAGACAACTAAAAAATTCTATTACGGAAATGTTTTTGGTCTCCAAATCCTTGAGAAGGTCTTCAATTTTATTTTCTTTTGCTTTTTGCGCTTTGTGCTAAGAGCGGTTATATCGCCATCAATAGCACTGGCTAGCATAACGGACGAAGCATAGTCCTCATCTCGAATAACTTCGAGAAATTTGATAAATCGTCCATGCTTCTGTAATTGTCTCGATAATACCGCGTTAAAGGATTCTAAAGAGCTAGTTGTTCGTATAATCTGTGAGCGCACAGAGAAAACATCAGGTGTGATCTGGAAAAATATATTTTGTTGAATGATGAGAAACGTACGGAGGATGATGAAACGAAGTTATTATTCTCACTTTGACCATCCATTCCTTTTCAAAATATTTCGAAAACCGTTTGAAAATATCATGCTTAGTTTTTGGCAGTCCAAGCAATTGGTCTTTCAAAATGGTGAACATATCAAGTTTTTAGAAATTTCGGGCGTTATGACACTCTTCAATTGTGTCGTAGCGCCCTCGGGCGCTATTTCACTTTTGGAGTGGGCGCTAGTTCACATTTAAAAGTGTCATTACGCCCGTGGGCTTTTTGACGCAAAAATGTGTGTCTTAGCGCCTGTGGGCCTTATGACGCTGGGCGTTATGACATGCACCCGTGTGGCAAGTGGCACCGTCCTGTTAAAACCACATATCGTCCACATCCATATCTTCCAATTCAGGCCACAAAAAGTTTATTATCATCTCACGATAGCGAACACCATCCACAGTTATTGCCTGGCCAGCCTCATTTTCGAAGAAGTACGGCCCTATGATGCCGCCAGCCCATAAATCGCACCAAACAGTCTCTCTTTGTGGATGCATTGGTTTTTGGACAATCACTCTTGGATTCTCATTCGCCCAAATGCGCCAATTCTGCTTACCATTTCTGAAATGGTCAAGAGGCTTTAGTTGTTGAGTCAATTGAACCTTGTAAGCGTGTAAATGCAAGTCTTTATGCACAATATTCATCAACGACGAGCGTGAGAGGTTCAATTGTTGGGCACGACGACGAGTTGAGGTGGACGGCTCTTCAGCCACACTATCGCGAACAGCAGCAATGTTTTCTGCAGTACGAGCTGTACGAGCATGCACTGGTGTTTTCAAATCTCCTACAGACCCGGTTTGCTCAAATTTTTGCACGATTTTTCCGATTGTACGCACATTTGGACGATTAAATTGACCGAAAAAATCACGAAGTGCACTATATGCATTTTGATTTGAACGCCCATTTTCATAATAGGCCTGAATAACTTTAACGCGTTGCTCGATTGTGTATCTTTCCATGGTTTAAATTGAGTTAGTCTGAAGTTGAGAAATGTCAAAAGAAATGCAGGAAAAACTTGACGTTTAGGTGTGGTTCACATTCAACATCGGCCCTTGAAACTTAACCACTCTTTATAAATATATATATATATATATTGTTAACGCCAATTTTAATTCGAGGTGTATTTATTTTTCCCAAAATTGCGCACTTGCTTTGCCGATCGTCTTGCTCTCCTGCCTCTCTTTGGTTGTTGAGATTGAGTTAATTTTGTATTGGGTTAGTATAAATTTGCAAGTCCCCGCGTACGCGCGCGGAATAAAATCGAGTATGTGCACTCGTTATTTTTAATTTCTAAAATCGGAAACGCGTTTTTATTGTTGAGGTGCCTCGAGTGTTTCTTTGCAGGTATCATCAATAGCCCCCCAACTGTATGCGCCGGCAATTCTCTGACAAGGAGTGTCAGAAACATTTGGTCCTTCGAGCCGAATATGCATACAGAGCGTTGTTAAGAGCGTGGTTAAATTTCAAGGGCCGATGTTGAATGTGAACCACACCTAAACGTCAAGTTTTTTCCTGCATTTCTTTTGACATTTCTCAACTTCAGACTAACTCAATTTGAACCATGGCAAGATACACAATCGAGCAACGCGTTAAAGTTATTCAGTCCTATTATGAAAATGGGCGTTCAAATCAAAATGCATATCACAGCTAACGAAACAATGGCTCTTTTGCGCGAAAAATTTGATGGCCGAATAATCTCACGTCGCGGCGATGTCAACTGGCCGCCAAGATCATGTGATTTGACACCGTTGGACTTCTTTCTTTGGGGTTATTTGAAAGAAAAGGTGTACGCCAATAAGCCAACAACAGTTCAAAAGCTAAAGGATGAGATAATTCGGCACATTAACGACATTGAACCTCAATTATGCCTCAGCGTCATCGAAAATTTAGACCATCGGATGGACGTGTGCCGCCGAAGCCGTGGCGGCCATTTGGCCGATATTTTGTTCCATACATAATTGAGTCATACCAATATATCATAATAAAAAGAAATGTCAATAATTCTAAATAATTCGTGTTTTATTCAAAATCAACATCGGCCCTTGAAATTTAACCACCCTATATGATTTTAAAAAATTTTAAAGCGAGTATATTTTCTCGATTTTTATTTTATTCATAGCGCACAACAACAACTCCAAAGTAATTGCAGCAATGAAGCTGCACACAAAACCAAAAACAACTGTAATTTGTGAAAACAGTAAATTTAAGCAATTGAAAGCAAAATTTAAATTTCTAATTATTTTAAATCTTATAGGAAGTTGAAGCAATTAAATTGTATTTAATTAGTTTGCTAAATTTAGTTTTTATTGAGGTTCAGGCGTGCATCTAGGAAAGTTTTTGTATGATTCTTTGTTTATTAGTTATCGAGTTTAGAGTTTGTTTAATTGTTCGATATAGCAACTATACGATATTTATAATTTTTTTTTTAATTAAGTTTCATTATTTTTCTTTCTGCGTTTATTTTGAGTGTGACCAGAAAGTTGGCGGTTAACAAATTTAACCATTTTGTTGATGAGCTTTTGCCTTTTGAGTCGCAATATAGAGCAATTAACCCAGAAGAACGGAATTCGTTTTCAACAGTGATTTATAAGAAAGAATTGAGGAGTCTTTGGCATTCGTTGAAAGGGGCCTATAATAGCTTATTGTGCAATCCTCCAAATGATTTAGACATTGATTTGATTAAAACAAGGAAAGTAATTTGTTTTGGTGCATATGTGTCTTGTGGTTCTCTTTTGGACACGACGTGTAAACTGGTAGGCGACAAAGCTGGATCTTG
Organism: Leucophenga varia; assembly: GCA_018903435.1. Taxonomy (NCBI): domain Eukaryota; kingdom Metazoa; phylum Arthropoda; class Insecta; order Diptera; family Drosophilidae; genus Leucophenga; species Leucophenga varia. Next base: position 12,956 of record JAEIFJ010001078.1, read on the forward strand.
TGGTAATGAAGAGACCCCAATAGTGGCATATAACATTTCTCTACCCCCATGTGACACAGAATTGTTTTATGGTGATTATAGTACATGGCCAAGTTTTCGTGACATGTTCACGGCCATCTATAAGTCTAAAACTAGACTACAATCAGTAGAAAAGTTGTATCACCTGAAACAGCAAACTCGTGTTGAAGCTCGTGAAATTGTCAATAGATCTCCGCTGACCAATAATGGTTTCGAATTGGCTTGGCAGAATCTAAATGACACATACGAGAATGTTTAATTTAGAGCCTGTAGCTGAAGAGGATGCCGCGACCATTAAAAATCTACAGCGGGAATAGCATTAGTATAGAGATTGGGATGTTATTTCAGTGTTTTGTGCTTCACTCACCTTCCTGATGCTACCCTAACGTTATGGGAGCAGTATTTTGTTAACAAAGTAGCAATCCCGAATTGGAAAGAGATGGTCACATATTTAACGAGCAGATTTCAGACGCTAGAAACTTTTTCTAATCTTCGCAGTTTTTCGAAACCAAGCTCTTCAAATTCCTGTTCTGAGTTTAACAGTAAGCCGAAGCGTACTTTTCAGAGTTATGTTACGAGTCAATGTCGAATGTGTGGATCGTTAGAGCATATCTTAAGCAGATGCTTCAGATTTTTGAGTCTAAATCCTAGACAGAGAACATTCTTTCTTAATTTTTTTCAAATTTTCTATCTGTACAGATTGTATTAACATTGTGGCAGTATTTTTCGTTATTACAATTGTGTTGTCACTTAAACAGAACTGTCTGTACAGACGAGACTTTTCGACTACAAATTAAGCTTCTATCGGTTCAGCAAGAAAAATCATATGAAAAAATTCTTTTTAATTAATTTTAAAAAAAAAACCTGTTGGCTTTTTTTCAATTCTAATGTCTCAAATGAAAGCTTATTTCAAGACGAATTGAACCCTATACCTCTCATATTAGCAACCAAGCTCCTTTATTGACAATTTTTGGACCAAATGTTCGGCAAGAAAAATCATATGAACATTTACAATAAATTCATTTTTCTGTCAATTTTTATGCAAACTCCAGTGCAACAATGAGCCTTTAATTTATATATATTGTTTTTTGGATTATTTTATAACATTTTTAATTTACATGAGTCACCCTGTGCTTAAAAAATACCAGTCTTGCTAGCTAGCTCTTGCTAATTTCACGCAGGTATAAAATCATCATGTAAAGTATTTACAAAAGCAACAGTTTTTTTTTAATATACATTTTATTATATTTACTTTTTTTTTTTTTTTTTTTGCTTTTGTGTTACTCCGTAGCGACAGAAATTATTTGGCCGACTCTTGAATATTTAAGTATTTTATTAATTTGTATTAATAAATTATTAAATTTGTACAAATTCTTTTTAAGAGTCACCCTGTATAGAAAAAAACCAGTCTGCTTGACAGTTCTTGCTAACTTAACGAATGTTAGGAAAACTCAAAAGGGGTCGCTTTATTTTCAGAGGGCGGTTGCATTGATTAAGACAGAGCTGGTAGATACAGAATAAATTTTCATCTCTTATTTTTCGTTGGTTTCATGTCTTGTTTTTGTAAGGTATGTTGAATTGTATGTACGATTTTTTACAGTTACTATATTTTTCATAATTGGAATAAATGCTTTATTATACCAACAATTGCAAGCGTTTTGATAATGATTTTACAAAGTGTTTTTGTATTCCGCGAATTGTTACTATGTAAACAAAAAAAGAAGTTGGTTGATGGGAATGATTGTCTATTTGTTTTTTTTTTCAGACTTGATGGTGTGAATCATATGGTCATATTATGCTAGGAATGAACCGTCGTGTATTGAGTACTGGAAACACAATGACGTCTCAATCGGCAATTGATGATGGCACTTGGAAAAATGTGAATGTTTCTGAAAACACACCGTTGTTGCCATCAAATAATTCAAATTCAATAAATCCGGAGAGTGGAAACCAAAGCGGCTTTACTCCAAGCGGACTACCATACAATTCCAGCGGTAATCCATACCCACAAGCGGGACAATCTTCTCCAGCTGGCAATCAGTCAATGGTTTTTCAAAATACAAACCCACCTGGATCAAACACACCTCAGTATACATCATCACCGGCACCTTCAGGCTCCTCGACACCAGGACCTGTTGGGTCACAAAATATGTCTAATAATTATAGCCAGTCGTCAGGCGCTGGTAATTTTAATGGGCCAGTAGGTGGGCCTTTTGGATCTCCATCTTCAGGAATCGGTCAATTTAACCGACCAGCTAGCTCGGGAACACCTTTTAACAGCGGACAGGGAGGACACTTTTCTTCGCAAGCTGTTTTCGGTGTGGGTAATCAATTTAATCCAATGCCAACGGGATCCCCCTTTGGTCATGGTAGCAATCATCCAATGATGGGTGGCCCGCAACAAATGGAACGAATTGATCAAGGCTTTAGAAGACACAATTCTTATTTTAGTCATACTGAACATAGGGTCTTTGAGCTAAACAAACGCCTCCAACAGCGGAACGAGGAGAGCGATAATTGTTGGTGGGATTCATTTACAACAGAGTTTTTCGAGGATGATGCAAAATTAACTATTCTTTTCTGCTTGGAAGATGGACCGAAACGTTATACAATCGGACGAACACTTATCCCTAGATTTTTTCGAAGTATTTACGAAGGTGGTGTATCAGACTTGTACTTCCAACTGAAGCACGCAAAAGAGTCTTTTCATAATACCTTAATTACATTGGACTGCGACCATTGCACAGTAATAACTCAACACGGCAAACCATTTTTTACGAAAGTGTGCGCAGATGCAAGGCTAATCCTAGAATTTATGTATGACGATTACATGCGAATCAGATCATGGCACATGACAATTAAGGGGCATCGAGAACTTATACCACGATCTGTAATTGGAACGTCTCTGCCACCTGATCCTATGGTATTAGATCAAATTACTAAAAATATCACCAGAGCGGGTATTACTAATTCGACGCTGAATTATCTGAGACTGTGTGTTATTCTTGAACCAATGCAAGAGCTAATGTCTCGCCACAAAGCATATGCCCTTAGTCCACGAGACTGTTTAAAGACCACCTTATTTCAAAAATGGCAGAGAATGGTTGCACCTCCTGGCAAAAAGGACCCCCAACGACCGGCTAACAAACGTCGCAAGAGGAAAGGATCAAATTCTGGTGGTGCTAATAATGCTAGCACACCACCAGTTACCAACCAAAAACGTTCTCCTTCTGGTCCTAGCTTCTCGCTTTCATCTCAGGACGTGATGGTAGTTGGTGAACCAACTCTTATGGGTGGCGAGTTTGGCGAAGAAGATGAAAGGCTTATTACACGATTGGAAAATACGCAGTACGATGGAGCTAATCCTGTTGAGCACGAAAACCATTCTGGATTTGGTCACGCAGATTCTCCTATATCTGGATCGAACCCTTGGAGTATCGACAGATCTGGTACAATTCCATCAAGTCCTGGCAATGGAACAACATCACAAAACAACTCAAATTTAGTTGACATAGGTAAAAAGAGCCCAATTGTTTCGCAATAAATTAAATATTACTCTAAACATATTTTCATATTTGTATAATAAAAAGTCTAAATAAAGCTTTGGAACTAAGTTGTAAATGTTGGTAATCGAAAATATTTTACGAGTCGTAATTAATTTTTGCTATAGATCAAAACCAATCACTAGCCCTTTGTCAGCATAAAATCTGTATCTGCAATGAAAATTTTGTTTTTTGGAAATCGAAAATTAACCTTTTTATGATTGAAAGTTGTTAATTATGATAGAAAAATACAAACCTAATTTCAGGATGAGCAAAGGTCTGGTAATCAAACTTGACTATTTGATATAAGAAAATAGTCAATTTAGGTGACAATACGCCAAATTTGGTAACCATATTGCAAATGCGCCAAGTTTTAAGTCTATACGTCAATTCAATCCGGTTTCAAGGCCCCCATTTGGACCCAGGTTAAAAATTTTCCAAATCACGCTCTATTGCTCACCTAAAATCTAAAAAAAAAAACAAAACTGGTCAAAAAATCTATTTTGGGTCCACTAATGGGTCCCAGGTCCAAACTTTGGATTTCCACGCCAAAAATGTTTTCTATCCATCTTTGAAAGTTTCAAGTCTACGTGTATTCATTCCAAAGATTTGGATTTTTCTGTTGCATCTTTCAAATGCGCCTGTTACTAAGTCTCTAGTCCTCTCCGTTACTGAGTTATAACAAAAGAGTTAAAAGAGGTGGTTCATTCGATTTCCCCAAGTAGATCCACACCCCAAAACTATTTTTCAACGACCTTTCAAATGAGCCTGACTTTAACTCATTATGTATTTTCATTTCAAAGATGAATCTGCGGTCGTCCCAAAAGGTAAAAATCAACCATTTTTGGCCCCACTCTGGGCCTCAGGTTCAAATTTTGGAAACCGCTGGAATACGTCTAACATATTTTTTAACTACTTTTCAAATGAGCATAATATTAGGACTCTACGTCTTACCATCGAAGAAATATGGCTTTTCTGGTTTCAAGCTCCTCATTAGCCCCTTCAATAAATTAATTTTTTTCAAAAATCTATAGCAGCTTACAAAGCGAATAAAATCAAATATTTTGTTAAAACGCCGAAAAAAAATCTAAAAATCTGGGGAAACACATATCCAAAAAATTATAACGCTTTGATATCACTCAAACATCTCGTTGTGAAGCCTTGTGTAATTGGTTGCGCCAAAAGGATAGGAGCCAACCAGCACAATTAAGAAAAGACCGTAGTTTAAAGTGACTTAGGAATGACCATAGTGTCTTATTTTACTCGATCTTAGTGCTGGGGATATGCAGAGAAAATGCTTCAACGTTTCTGGAGTGTCTCGCTCCTTGCAGCTTCTGTAGGATCTGTTGTATTCCCTGATAGGCCTGTGGGTGCGACTGTTAATCTCGCAAGGGGTTTACGTGGTACGTTTGTAGACTTAGGTCAAATAAGTTTGGCTTTCATGCAGCTATTCAGATTTTGCAAGACAAAAATAAAATTATTTGATTTATTGACGTCGAGAGTACCAATACCTTTTTTTTATTTTATGATTTTCAACCACTATCTGTGAACGATTTGAATCTTGCATATCGTTTTAAAGACACAAAAAATATAAACAAAAAAATATGAGAAAAAAAATTGGCTCACGTGGTATTTGAAAATCAGAATCAAAATAAGTTTGAATAAGATAGAAAATGTAAATATTTCTAGCAGTAATAAACATGTCAAATTTGTAGTGAAAAATTTACGTTTTGTGTAAACTCTTTTTAATACAAATTTTGAAAAATATTTTTCGAGATCGTAATCTTTACACATTTACGAGGCATTTACGAGGTATAAGGAATTCCCCTACTAATTTACTTATTATTGTTGATAGATATAATAAAAATCATTAATTAAAATTATTCGTAATTTAATTTGAAAGTTTCAGAGATACTGAATTTCAAACAATTTTGTATATTTAAAATACAAATTAAAGTACTTCTTAAAATGTGTTCAGACGCGCAAATAACACTATTTTACAAATATTGGCAATATTCCATGGGATTCGTTCTAACCCACCTGTTTCCATGTATTTTGGGGCGTAGATTTTAAAAAATGGCCACCAAAAATTTTTCTTAAGAACCGTTTACGAGATATCTTCAAAAAACCCTTTTTGTGGCATTTTTCAGTTATTACTAAAAATCTCAAGAATGGACTAATTTATAAAGCTGGGTTGGAAGATATATTCTTCCTCTACACGACGATATGCTATTTGTAAAAATCGAATAAATACTTTTTGTGTACCAAGCGTCGAAACACAGAAAAATTGTATTTTTCGTGCTTTTTAAAAAATATTAGTTTTTAGTCCCAGTTTTGCAGGAGATAAAAACTATTTTTATTTATTTTTAAAATTTGTAAATTAAGACAATTTCATTGCGAAAATATGTAGCCTAAAAGTGTTCAAATCGGATAAAAAATGTGGAAGTTGTAGCGCCCAAAGTAAAATTAGACAAATACATAGTTTGTGCCATATAATGTTTATTCAAGTTTTTTATCAGCGTTATCAGTGTCAAATGTATGGTTACGCTAAAAACATTTAACAAATATAAAAAAGCATACTATATATACCTTATTGTCCCATTGGGAGCCACACACTTAATGAGACAATACGAAATGATAGGAAACATGCCTGGAATCAACACTGGTTTTTAAGGCAGAGCTTGCGAAAGACCAAATTATTAATAGGGGAATTCAACTCTAAGGTAACCAAAGCATTAGTTAAGCTAGACAGAACCCAGCTAAGAATCATGATAGGACTCCTGTAGACTTAGGAAACACCTACATGTAATGGGTGCTCTCAGTCCTTGCTCGATGCTTTATACTGACCCTTTCTTTACACCGATACACATAGTGTAAACGGGTATATTCAGTTTATCGGAAAACTTGTAACGCATTATAGGAGGCTTCAAACACCGCAAAAAGTATATATATTCTTTACCAGCTCCATGAGACGAATCGATCTAGCCATGTCCGTCTGTCTGTCTGTGAACTGAAATTTTAAACTTAAGCTTTTTCCATTTTAAGGTATAACCCCATATAAACTTACCGCCCATTTTCGATTTTTTATACGAAAATAGTTACTATTTATGCATGTATTCACTTTAAATTGGGTACAAATTTTGTCTCTAAAATTAATTATTAATGTTAAATTAAGTATTATTGTTGCAAAAACTCTATCAACAGACACATGTAACGAATAAACGTTACAAGCAGCGGACACTAACTTTTATACGAATCCAAAAATAATATTTATTAAGATTCCAATTACTTGTGAATTATTTTTTTAAAGTTATTTTTTGACAATTATGGTCCAATTTGTTTACTTTGTTATAAGTATCAAAATAATCAACGTACATATATTAAAACACAAATTGAAATAAAAAACATGTTTATATATTTACTTTTTAAGCAGAGGAAAATATTTAATATGAGAAGCAAAATTCTGTTGCAAAGTATCTTAATAAAATTGACTATATTATTTTCACATCATCAACATTTTTAAACCAAAATTAGTCAACTTTGTATATAGATTTGATTAACACAAATTTCAATATATTTAATTAACAAAGTCCTTCATCATTACCATCCCCCCTCATTGGCTACATGTGTCTGAAAATAAATTCAAATATTTTATTATATAAATGTAGTAGTGTAAACCACAAGAAATTATTTACATCGTCGAACGTTTCATTTGGTTTGCTGGATGGTGCTTTAATACTCTTTGGTAATGGAATGTTCCTTGCTAATATGGCGTACTCAACATCCATATGTTTAATAAATGGGGAAGCTAACATTTGAGCTGCAATTTCGGGGTCTTCATCATCGAAAGCTTGAAAAAGTGTTTCCAAAGTAGAAACTTCTTGTGGATCGCAACAGTTTCCCCATTCTTTGAATGCTTTTTCTGCAGCTACGGAATCGCCACGTCCTAATTGCACTAATACCAAGGCGACTGTTAAACGACCAATTTGCCCATACGATTCTGTTTGCTGGTTTAAATGCATTTCCTTTCTTAACGCTTCGGCTGCTTGATCGTACCTAAAAATTAAACTAATTAATTTTAAATTTAAATTTATTAAATTTAATTTGTTACATTTTTAGTTTTACCAAAAGTCGTGATACCTTTGAAGCATATTCAGCAGCATGCCTAGTGGAGTCTTCAATCTGAAAAAAAAAAATATAAAAAATCTGTTCTTGGGATCAAAATTTGTAAAAACTTAACACTTTTAAGATTTAAACCTGAAGTCCAGTGGATTAACCGAAAAACTTTTCTTACCTATTTTTAGTTTTAATATATCTGTGGTAAAAAGGAAAAACTGCTTAGCTCTGATTTTATCGTTTTGCAGGAGAGCACTTTCTAAGTTTAAACTAAATTGAAATTGTTCGCAAAAGTGAGATTAGGTAAAAATTACTTGGTCTATAACTTCCTGAAAAATCGTAAAAAATAATTAAAATTTTGCATTGAGGCACTTCTTAATATAATTAAGTCGACTTAAGCACTTTTTTTTTTTCACCAAAGTATATGTAGGTGTGTAGTAAGTCGCATATTTTGCAAATTTTGACCTGGTACCTAATGAGGCCTTGAAACCGGAAAAGCCAAATCTATGGAATGATAAGACCAGAAAATATTTTTTGTGTCGAAACTTTGGCCAGGGACCTAAATAAGGTTTTGTACCTTAGATTTATTTCAATTATAATTCAGTTCTGTTTTGACACTTCACTTGATAACATAATAAATGTTAATTATTTAATATTAACTGTTAAATTAAACAATTAATAATTTTATAGTTAAATTATAGCAACAAACTTGCGTTTCAATGAAAATTAATTAGTTGATTCAATGATTCGTGGCCTTTTTATACCCATCACACATGGTGTGAACGCGTTTTATCAGTTTTTCAGAAAGATTACACGCTCTAGAGAAGACGTCGTAGACCCCATGGTATATACATATATTCAAGATTAGCTCGGTGAGACGAGTCGATCTATCCATGCCTGTCTGTTTACCGCTGTTGAAAATATTAAACAGAAATGTGTAACTTAAACTTTTCTCGGCGCACGACTAAGCTAAGTCCGAAAATCAAATTGCCACGCCATTTAAAATTGGTTTAAATCGGTTCTAACATCCAAAGTTCAAACCACGGTACCTCACCGATTTTTTAGTGTAGCCCTCATACGAATTTTCGGCCCATTTTATATTTTATGTGTTAAAATAGTAATTATTTTTTAATGTGTGCAAGTACAATAATATTATTGTCACCGAGCTTAAATGCGTTGCTATTTTTTTTTATAATTTGTTATTTGTGACTTCCACCAGGTGGATTAAAACATTATTGTAGGGTTTTAATGGCAAGCTACCGATATTGTAAACCATGATTTGATAAAGATTCAACAAATAGAAGGGATTACTTTGATATTGTAATGCATAACAGTGTCCTAAATGCCGAACGTCTTGGATTAAGGGGCCGATTCTGATTCAACCAATATATTGTTCCCAAGTGCAAGCAGGGATTTTGATGTCTTGGTTCCTTCAGAACGGTCGCTACCTAATCCAAACTTTGGTACTATCCTGATGTTTTTATCATTCAAAATTTATATTTATTCTTGGTTAACTCGAAAAATATATCTAAGCAAGGAGAAACGTTAACTTCGGTGGAACTAAAGCTTAAATACCCGTCACACAAATCTTTAAATAGTTTATGGGTAATGATCAATGGATTAGATAGAACATCGAGATGGGAATCATTGGTCAGATACAACTCAAATTAATACACAATATTAATATAAAATTTTTGTCAAAAAATACAGACATAACAATACTTTTCTGGAAATCTCAGGAAGTGGGAGGTGTGTCAGTATAGGGCTATACGTTATAGTGGTCCGATCCCTATCATATTGGCAAAGTGCACTTAGGATGATATAAAAATGTGAATTTGAAGTGAAAACATTCACAAATAATACGTATTTTAATATAAAAATGCGAAAATGGAAGTTAAGGGCTATACCTAAAATTGGGCGTGGCACCTTGGTTATAACATTGGATGACATATAGTAAGAAGTATTTTTACCCAGTTTGGCGTGAATGCATGCATAAATAATAATTATTTTCATACAAAACTTCGAAAATGGGCGAAAAAATTGTATGGAGCTTTACCTAAAAATGGACGTGGCAACTTGGATTTTAAATTGGATGACATAAGAAGTATTTTTACTCATTTTGGAGTAATTACAAGCATAAATAATACCTATAATACCATAAATAATTTTAAAATGGGCGGTAGATTTGTATGGGGGCTACACCTTAGTGTGGGCGCGGCATTGTAATTTTAACATTCAAACACCCTAGGACCGAGAAAAGCTTATGTTTCTAGATTCAGCTAAATATCTTTAAAACTGAGCGAATGAATCACCTCGCAACATACAGACGGACGAACATCTTTAATGGACGAATCGATTCCTCTCATCGAACTGATAAAGAATATATATACTTTATGGGGTCTTCGATGCCTTTAGTGCGTTACAAACTGAATATGCCCGTTTACATTATATGTAACGGGTATAAAAATGGAGTTTTACGATTTTTTATTTATCGCGTTGTTTCAAAGATAGAGCGGTTGTAACTTTAAAAAAAGAATACATCTTTTAAGCTGTAAAACACTGTATATTTAAAACTGTCTCATCGAGTAAAATTAAATGTTATTACAATATAAAAATTTGCGTTGATGCAAAATCAATTGCTTCTCTCATGATTAACAAATTACTTACAAAAAGGCAAATCTAGCGGAGGAAACCTTAAGAGTCTTCTACGTGTTGTGTATGTAAACGTTCAAAGTATTAGAAACTTATCTTATGTAACTGTTTCAGAAGTGTATGTATATGCAACGTACTGTTTCGTACATACCAAGGATCATTAGCTATTTGTCTCATTAGTTTTGTTTGAATATCCTGAACTGTTTTGAGATTACAGTTGGTTGCAGTGACCCAAAACTGTAAACCGTAAGACCAAATAGGTACAATCGTTGTTAGAAAGACTTAGTTTGCTTCTATGCAAAAGTTTAATTTTTGCAGTAATATTTTTACTACAAGTAGTACCTCTATCCAAAAGCATTCCTAGGTATACGAGGTGTGTTCAATCTTTTTCACGAATTTTGAATTTTTGCGGGTTACGTATATTCGAATTTCAATTTTTTTGTGGCGTTATGTTGGTACTCATGTTTCTCACTTATGCCGACAAGCTCGGCCATTTTCAATGTTCACTTAATTGATGACAGCTGCTTTGCTTGCACGTGTTTTGGATCGTCTTTGATTTTTATTTATTCAAAAAAATGGATCAAAGAACCTGTATCAAATTTTTTTTTCTGAATGGAATAAATGGAATAAAAATGTTGAAGAAGGCTTATGGGGACCGAGCTCTACAAAAATCAACAACATTTGATTGGTATAAATTGTTGAAAAAAAGGTTGCGAACGTGTTGAAGACGAAGAGCTCCCTGATCAACCATCAACCTAAACGGACGATGCTCACATCCAAAAAGTAAAAGAATTAGTGCTTGCACACCGTCGATTAACTATGAGACATTGCTGATGAAATTGGCGTATCGAAAGGATCAATTAATACAATTTTGAAGGATGTTTTGGGCCTCAAACGTGTCAAGTCTCGGTTGGTACCAAAAATGATGATTTTTTTTAAAAATTGTACTGATTTTTCGTGACTTTTTTTGCCAAAAATCCAACCAATATCGTTTCGCAACCACCGTATTCGCTTGATTTGGCACCGTGTGACTTCTGGCTATTCCCAAAACTCAAGACACCACTCCGGGGAAAATAGAAGAAGGGGCTGATGGCTATACCGGAAAGGGACTATTTGGCATGTTTCGAGGATTGGAAAAAACGTTGACATAGGTGTATTTTATCGGGATTACTTTAAAGGGGACAAAATAGATATTCATGAATAAATAAATAATTTTGAAAAAAACACAAAATATGCGATACTTTTTGAACACACCATGTATTGCTACTGATTGTTGAGGAATTGTTAAATTGTCATATGATACATTTAGAAAGTTTGCTTGCTTCTTTTCGTTATTGATCGATATATTCCAACGACGGAACCAGACAGCCAACTCATTTAGATATTTCTGCAGAATGTTGGAAGCATTGCCTGAATCTGAATCAGTCGCTAAAAGAGTTGTATCGTCAGCATATGTAGCGACCTGAACATTGTTATTATTTAGAATAGGCATGACTGACATGTAAATAATGTAATGGACCTAAGACACTGCCAGCTCCAACTGGATGGTTCAAAGAGATCTCATCTCTTACTACCAATCGAAAATCTCTTTTCTTGATGTAAGATGCAAAATAAAAAAAGAAAAAAAAACGCGCTGGAAGCAGTTTTTTAACTTGAAGAGGCGCCCATAGTGCCAGGCTCGATCGAACACATAAAGAAAAACGTCAAAACTATATTGACTATTTTCGTGAGCATCTGCTCTGAAGACAGATCTTCATGAGTCACTTATATTATAGAGTTTTACAAAGCACTGACTGGCTGTGGTAGCCCTGCAAAGATCGTTCGCGTCTGTATGATGAGGATAACAAACTCCGACCCTTTTAATACCAAGAGATGTTTTGGACAAGGCGATTCGTTGTCGTGCGACTTCTTCAATCTCCAGATGGAGTATAAACTACGCCAATGCCCATACGTTGACTAAAGGAAAATATTTTCTTTAAGGGGTTATATACAGTTAGGAGGTCGAAAAAAAGGCATTTTTCAAAAATTTTTTGTAAGCAAACTATTTGGTTTATTGATTTGAAACTTGGCAGGTATATTATTTTGCAGAGGTCCGCAAAAAAAAAGGCCTTTTGCGGTGTGCACGATATCTCTGGACTGGATCATCCAAAATTCAAAAACCAAATACATTTCAATAATATAATAAATAATCTAGTGATTAATCGAAGGAATTAGCAAAAAAAAATTTTTTTGACAAAATGGCGGCTACTCAAAGCAAAAGGTTCGATTTTCAACCAAAATTTGGCTCTTTAATTGTTTTTAAAAATAAGAAATTTTCATCGGATGGGGAAATCCTTCGATTAATTACTAAAAAATATAGTTAAGAAGCTTGTGTAAAAATTTCACCGATCGGTTCAGCCGTTTCTGAGAAATCTTGCACACCGACTTTGAAAACACCGTTTCGAGAAAAACGCGTTTAAAGTTTTAAAAGCACTTTACTTTACTGCGAGATCTCTCGGCGCGCTTTCACTAATGTGTCTATAACTTCGAAAATATTCGTCGGATCGACTTGAAATTTTGTGTGTGTATACTCAGATATATATATATATATATGTATATTAAGAAAATGCAAAAAAAAATTTATTTTTTGAAAATCCTAACTGTATATAACCTCTTAAGCAACGAAAATGTTGCTTACTTATGCCGATGAGCAGGGTTTTCGTATTCCCGATCAGTAGGACTAGCGGTGACGAGAGTAAGACGAAGTACATGGTATCTACTCGTAGATCAACAACACGCCCTAGAGAATCTGTGAGTATGTGGAAATTCATTTTCGAGGTTGTAAAAAACTTCGTCTACTTGGGATCTGAGGCAAAAAAGAACAATGGCACCAGCTCGGAAATCAGACGAAGAATTACTCTGCTAACAGATGCAACTTTGATCTCGGTAAGCAACTGCGAAGAAAAGTTTTATCCAGAAAAAAACGAAAATTAAACACTTCAAACACTTATATTCTCCCAGTCTTGATGTAAGGAGTTGAGAACATTTAAGAGGAAAATTCTTCGTAAAATCTTGTCAGAGTGGACGAGTACCTTATTCGCATGGATGACGACATTGATATAGTCAAGCGTATTAAGTATAAACGATTGCACTAGTTTAGTCACGTGCTTCGAATGGATGCACGGGTTCCGGCGAGACAAGTGTAAGAAAAACGTGAACGAAGTCGGAGGGGCACGACAGCGAGGTCGACCGCCGCTACGAAGGAAGGACCAGATCTTAGAAAACGTTCGCAAGATTGGGATTCGGAATTGGTATCGAGTAGCATTGGACCATCCCAGCTAAGTGATGCTGGCCCAGGCTTATCTATACTAATATATAAAGAGGAAATGTTTGTTTTTTTGTTTGAAATGAATAGGCTTCGAAACTACTGGACCGATTTAAAAAATTCCTTCACTGTTGGCAAGCTACACTATTCCCGAGTGTCTCATTTTCAAAAAAATTAGGGATGCTTACTAAAACTTGAATAATCTAACCCAAGTTGTAAAAAAATAAACAAAAAACTTCAATCGAGTGCGCTGCGAAATAAAATTCACATTTTTTCTATACTAATGTTATAAAGAGGAAATGTTTGATTTTTTTGTTTGTTTGTTTTGAAACTACTGGACCGATTTAAAAAATTCTTTCACCGTTGGCAAGTGATTTAAAAAAAGGAAAAAGGAGGGGAAAAAAGAGGAGGAAAAAAAGAGGAGGAAAAAAGAGGAGGAAAAAAAAGAGAGAAAAAAAGAGAGAAAAAAGGGGTGAGAGGAGAAAAAGGGGGAGGGGGAAGGAGAGGGGAGGGAAAAAAAGGAGAAGAGGGGAAGGAGAGTGAGGAGAAAAAGGGAAAAAGTAGAGGAAAGGAGGGGAATGAAAGGAGAAAAAAGAAAAAAGAAAAGAAAAGGAGGAGAAAAAGTTAAAAAGAGAAGAAAAGAAAAGGAGGAAAAAAAGAAGAGGAAAAAAGGGGGAGGGGAGGAGCAAAGCCGCGGGTACCTGCACCCGTGCGAAGCCGGGACGAGTTGCTAGTATATATATATATATATATATATATATATACATATTTATAAATATATATATATATATATATATATATATAGCCAAAATAATAAGTACACTAGCACAACTTCGTTTTATTTTCGATATATTTCGATATATTTTAAGTTTTATTGAATATGATTATAAAAACTGTTTATTATTTTTATTGTATTAACAAGATAAAACCTTTAAGCACCGAAAACATCGATTAAAATAAAGAACAATGTTTCAATTCAGTCAAAACGTTAAACTCAATAAAAACGGTGGCACAAAATAATAAGTACACTCATAACAAACTTAATTTACTACTTATATTTATGATGACATCCCTAACAAATATATACTTTTCTGAAAGGTTATTTCATTACCTTTAATTTGATACCATAAAATGTACACATATTCATATAAAGTACTGTTCAGTTTTTAAATAACTCTTACCCTTTAAAATCATACAATTTGTATGAAAAATGGCAAAATTTGTTGAATTATTTTGTATAACTCGAAAACTAGAAGAGATACCAAGTTCTATCTGGTATCAAAATGTAGAGCTACTGTCTGCCTTCATTTTTGTAGAAGGTTGCAACTTTCTATCTCCTCTTGATTTTAAGCGAGTAAGGGTAAAAAAAAAAATTGGTCAAAGGACCATTTTGTAGGTTTGAGGAGAACGAATGCAGCTCGAAAAGTAATAAAGATAGTACATTGTATTCTTCTTGAGTTATACAAAATAATTCAACAAATGTAATTAAATAAATGTAAAGGTAATGAAATAACCTTTCAGAAAAGTATATATTTGTTAGGGACGTCATCATAAATATAAGTAGTAAATTAAGTTTGTTATGAGTGTATTTATTATTTTGTCCAACCATTTTTATTGAGTTTAACGTTTTGACTGAATTGAAACATTGTTCTTTATTTTAATCGATGTTTTCGGTGCTTTAAGGTTTTATCTTGTTAATACAATGAAAATAATAAACAGTTTTTATAATCATATTCAATCAAACTTAAAATATATCGATATAAAACGAAGTTGTGCTAGTGTACTTATTATTTTGGCCATATGTGTATTTATATATATACATCAAAAATAAAATTAATTAATTGAAATGAACTGTTCAGGCTAATATTATAACTAAGTTAAACAAAATTATACCATTATAACTTCCATAGCGTGTTGATAAAATCGAAGAGCTACTTCTGGATGTTTTTGTTCTACAATTTTTGCTGCTTTATCTAAAGCTGATGCAGCTGCTTCTGGTGACCCATGTTGTTGGTACAAATTGCAAGCTTTATTGGCATTTTCTTCCACCTCCAATAAATTTTGAGTCTCCTTTAAAATTAATATGACCTAGAAAAAAATATTTGTTTAATTTTTGTTAGAGTCGATATAACATTTTTTTTTTGGTTTCGAGATATTTATTTTTGAAGTTAGTGGGATGCTACGAAGTCTATCTGTTTCATGCGCTTTACTCATCAAGATTTAAATGTATTGACGTTAAATCCGAAACTTAAGCTTTTTTTTAAATTCAGTAAAAATTATTTAAAGCGACACCGATTACAACGACATATCGGTTATAACGAAAAAATTCTACAGTCTAGTTTCTTTTTGTTATACTAAAATGAGTAAATAAAACTGCTTAAAACGACATCGCTTACAAAAACATATTGATTACAGCGTCGAGATTTCCCATAAAATTTAGTTACTATTATCTTTTTTAACGACCAAAACAAACAAATTTTTACCGGCAAAAAACATTTCTGCAAATTAGTGCTTACTAACTACCATTTTTTCTGTGCTTAACACTGTTTTTTTTGTTTTGATAACGGAATGTTTATTGTCCATATGTTATGGTGAAAAGAACAGCGACTTGGCCAAGGAGCTAGGCGTAAACCATTTAACAATATCGATAATTTAAATAAGCAAGGCCAAATTAAATGAGCAATTTAGAAGTCGAATCTTGAAGATGAAGGCTTTTGTTTATTCAAATGATTTAAGCAAGCGCGGTCATCAAAATCTTTCCACCACGCTGACTTTATGCTAGGCTTATTTGCAAAGACAAAGTTTAGGGTGAACTGATTTCCAGGCCTGCGCAAAATTAGCTGGGCTTCAAAATGAACTTTAACACAACGATTTTTAACTGCCCCAAATTATACTCTATTGAAATAAATAATTATTTCTGCATAATTCTTTAAAAAAATTAATTTCTGCCAAAATTTTTGGCATTTGGGTCAGTGTGCATATTGGTAATTAAACTTCGTCATTATTTAATTGAGAACGATACTAAAATATTGTAAAATATCACTTCTCTACTATGCTCTGAATTCGGTTGCGAAAAGCGATGAACAAGGGAGATATTTTATGATGAGTGATTGCTTAATTCAATTTCCTGAAGATTTGACACAGCAGATAATAACACGTCCTTAACCAAATTCAATGCTTTACTTTTTCTGTAAAGTCTACAAAAGGTAAAATTGAAAAAGTCCAATAAATAATAAAGATCAAAGTGAAAAAACATATAAATTTCAAAATATCGAATTTAAAATGAGTAAATCTTATCTTATAAATGCCCATATTTTCCTTTCGACGTATTTAGTGGTAATCTGAGAAAAACAAACCTGTTCGTATGCCTTTGCTGCGTGGAACCAGGAATGATTGTTTTTGTAGCAATCAATGGCTTTTAGCAAACACTCTTTGCTTTTATCATATGACTTAGCTATACGAAACGCAGTTGCTGAAATAAAAAATTATTTATTATTAAACATAAACACACAAGTACAAAGTTTGTAGACAAAATATTTGATTAATTTTAAAGGAAGTACAACTTATAAAATTTCTACAAAAAAAAAAAAAAGTTAAAGCTTTTTACCCATCTGAGACTAAAAATTAAGTTCACGTATATTTAATTTTTATACCCGCCACACATAGTGTGAAGGGTATATTCAGTTTGTCGGAAAGTTTGTAACGCATTGAAGGAGACGTCGTAGGCCCCATAAAGTATATATATTCTTGATCAGCTCGATGAGACGAATCGATCTAGCCATGTCCGTCTGTCTGTCTGTGTGCTTACTTCTACGCATTTTTTTCGATGAAGATATATAGATAGTACGCCGAAACTTGGAACTTAAGCTTTTCACGGCAACGACTACTTTGTATGTTAAAATCAAGTTGCCACGCCCATTTTTAGGTGTAGCCCCCATACAAACTTACCGAAAATTTCTGAATTTTTGTATCAAAATATATATTATTTATGCATGTAATCACTCCAAATTTGGTAAAAACTCTTCTATTGTCATCCAAAGCCGAAACCAAGATGCCACGCCCATTCCTAGGTATAGCCCCCATACAAATTTACCCTTTTTTTCCAATTTTTGAATAAAAATTGGTATTATTTATGAATTTATTTACTCCAAATTGGGTAAAAACGTTTCTTATATCATCCAATTCCAAAACCAAGAGGCCACGCCCATTTTTATATATAGCCCCCATACAAACTCACCGATTATTTTTGAACTTTTGTATGAAAAATTAATTATTTTCGACTATATATTTTTAAATGTATATAAGCCTCTGATGGTCACACATAAACTATTCAAAGATTCGTGTGGCGGGTATTTATGCTTCGGTTCCACCGAAGTTACCGTTTTTCCTTGTTTAAGCTATTTTAGACAGAAAAAAAAAAAAAACACATTTACAATTGTGTTTTTGATATACATAGTTTCAATCAAAATTCAATTTAACTTCTTTTGGAACCTTGGGCTAGCAAAATGTTCAAGATAAAAGCTATAGCTCAAAATCTAAACGATATTGAATAATTATTTACTCACAAACATTTTAGCCAAACTTGCGATACACTTTACTACAAATCTTACGTGAATTCTGGGAAATCCTATATGTACCTGTAGCTATGTATGAGGGCTATCCGTAAAATCTCTTTAAGCGAGCGTGGCACTATTTATTTTTAACATAAATGTTCTTATAACCAAGCGTTTACAGGTCTTCTTAAATGTGCTACAAACTTTTCGATAAACTTACAATATCCGTTTCACAAAATTCAGTCACTAACTCAAAACCAGTAATCAGTTCCCAGATATAAACATGTTTTCAAATATTTGTAAAAGTGGTTATTCGTCTGATTGTGAAAATCCATCAAAATATGAAACACCAGTTACGTACTTTTTTCTCAATTGTGATGGTTCATGTAAGTTTTGTAATGGCATTCCCTTTCTCAGATATGCATGGTGTAAAACAAAAATGTACTTTACACACCTCTTTAATCCTGATTACGATAGTTCCCCCACTACTGTAAAAAACAAGCAAGAACGTTAACTTCGGAAGCACCGAAGCTCAAATACCCGCCACACGAAACTTTATTCATTTTCTTGAAAAAAATAACAAGAAAAAACGTTAACTTCGGTCGAACCGAAGCTGAAATACCCATTACACAACACTTTTAATAGTATATATGTTCACCAGGTGCTTAGATTAAATTTCACGATGAATTTGGTTAAATTTGTATGGAGGCTTTATGTTATATTTGCCCGATCCTTACCATTTAGAAAGTGTTCACTTAGGTGGACATTGGAATTGATTTTACCAAATTTAATTGAATTCATTCAGAAATAGTAAATGTTATAAAAACTCGAAAATGGGCGGTAAGTTTGTATGGAGGCTATACATAAAAATGGGCGTGGCGCCTTAGATTTAACATTGGATGACATAAAAAGTGTTCTTACCCTATTTGGATTAAATATATTCATAAATAATACGTATTTTCATACAAAAAATCGAAAAAAGCGTTAAGTTTGTATGGGGGCTATATCTGAAAATGGGCGTGGCGAAATTCTTTTGATATTGGATGCCATTAGAAGTGTTTTTACCCTATATTGTAGTAAAAGCATTTATAAATAATAACTATTTTCATACAAAAAGTCGAAAAAAAGTGGTAAGTTTGTATGGGGGCTATGTCTAAAAATGGGCGTGGCACCTTGGTTCTGGTATACAAACTAACTAGGAGCACTAAAAGCTTAAGTTTAAAATTTCAGGTCAATATCTTTAAAACTTTCCGAGTAACAGCCATCGCAACAGACAGACGGACATGGCTAGATCGACTCGTCTCGTCGTGCTGATCAATAATATATATACTTTATGGGGTCTCCGATGTCTCCTTCAATGCGTTGCAAACTTTCGGACAAACTGAATATACCCGTTTACACTTTGTGTAACGAGTATAAAAAAAATAGAAGGTGAGTTTGTATGGGACTATATGTTAAAGTGGCTCTATCCTTGTCATATCGGAAGCATATTCATAGGATAATAGTAGAAGTGATTTTATACAGATTGGAGTGAATATATCCATAAATAAGAACTATTTTCATACAAAACTGAAAAACGGACGCTTAGTTTGTATGGGGCCGTATAAAAAAAATGGGCGTGGCACCTTTGTTTTGAAATTGGATGTCATTAAAGTGCTTTTATCCATATTTGTAGAAAATACATTTACAAATAATAACAATTTTCATACAAAAAATTGAAAAAAATGGTAAGTTTGCATGGGGACTATATCTAAAAATGGGCGTGGCACCTTTCTTCTGATATTGCATGGATTGACGTTAGATTAAAAGTGTTTTTACCCGATTTGTAGTCAAAACATTCATAAATAAGAACTATTTTCATACAAAAAAAATCGAAAAAAAGTTTGTATGGGGGTTCTATCTAAAAGTGGGCGTGGCACCTTGGCTCTGACATACAAACTGCCTAGGAACACAAAAAGCTTAAGTTTAAAGTTTCAGGTCAATATCTTTAAAACTTTCCGAAAAAACGCATTGCAACAGACGGACGGACAGACAGACGGACATGGCTAAATCGATTCGTCTCGTCGAGCTGATCAATAATATATATACTTTATGGGGTCTCCGATGCCTCCTTAAATGCGTTACAAACTTTCCGATAAACTGATAATACCCTTAACACTATGTGTGGCGGGTATAAAAATTATATAATTTTAATAATGTATAATATTTTTAAGATATTAACCATCAAATACATTTAAAATCTTAATGAAAACAAGGAAAAACGTTATCTTCGTTGGAACTGAAGCTTATATATTCGTCACGCGAATTTTTATTGGTATCAAATTTTAAGGTAAAAATACACATACATATAACAATAATTTTCTTGGAAATATCAGAAAATGAGAGGTAACTTTGTATAGGGTTTTGTGTTCTATTGCCCCGATTCTTATAATATTTTAGTTTAGAGTGAATACATTCATAAAAAACACCCTTTTTTCATACAAAAATTCGAAAATGGGAGGTAAGTTTGTTTATGGGCTACACCAAAAAATAAGCGTGACACTATCATTTTCGAACTTGACTTACGTCTTTGCCGAAAAAGCTTAAGTTTCAAATTTCAGCTGAAAAAATTCAGTAGTCCTTATAAAACCCTATAAATCGCGTTGAAATAAACAGACAGACGCAAGGCAAGATGGACATCGACGGCTAAATCGACTCGTCTCGACTTGCTGATCAAGAATATATATATTTCTAGGTTCTACGATGTCGCCTTTAATGTGTTACAAACTTTCCGACAAACTAGATATACCCATTTACATTACAAATATGTAAAAATAAAAACTAAATAAACAAAAACTTTAATATTTAAACTACTTTCTGAACTTACATTTTATGAATAGTAAATATATTTGTATTAAAATACAATGGCCGCCGATAAAAAAAATGCGTATCAAATATTTTTAAATTTTTCCACAAAATTTTCGTAGCTATAAGTCAATTGGGGTGTAATACTTGGGTAATTATATACTTGTTAGTCTTAAATATTGTCAAAAAATAAAAGATGTATTAAAGTTAAACTGATAAATATTTAAATAATATTTATTAAATGTTTTACCTTTTTCAGTGTATGTCTAAACTCTTGTGTGGTTAAAATGTATCCATTAGTCCTTAATACTTTAAAACAAATAAATATATGTAGGTATATATATACACATGTACATTTTCAACATTTTGTTTTAAACATTAAACATGAGCATCATATTTTACTATTAACTACTAAAAATTCTTATGATATCGATGGTGCTTAAATATTATGACATAAGATGTGTTTTTATCCAACTTGAAGAAAACACATTTACATTTATAAAACAAGGAAGAACGTTTACTTCGGTTTAACCGAAGCTCAAATACCTGCCACATCAGTTTAGTTTATTTTTGATTATCAGTGGCTTTGGTAATATTTGGAGAAAGGGTGGCTTGGAGTCAATAGTCCAAAACAACCAAAGTTTAGACAGAATAATAAACATTTATTTGAAAATGGAGGCTCACTTTGTATTGGAGCTATATGTTATAGATCAGTTGCATTGTGACAGCCAAGGTGATCGGACGTGCTCGCGGACGATAGCAAACTTCGCAGCCAGTTTTGTTTACAAAGTACCACAATACCGCTATTTTTCAATCGCGTGTGCTAAACACCAACAACAACAGAATTAAATCTCTTTAAAGCAGACAATTGCTGATAAGCAGCAGCAAGAACCGTTGCTTTGCTCTGATTGGCCAGCCAATTAGGGGCGAGTCCCAAAAAAAGTGTTGCCTATTTATAGGCTGTGCATTAAAAAAGAAATCAGTGCATAAGCTAAGGCTGTGCGATTAAATTCAGTTTATTCTTACTGCATACCTCCAGGCGAAACCAGAAATCCCAAGGGAAACAAGCTGTTCCGCTGACGCTGTTGTTGCCTATGAAGGGCACAGCACTCAGCATGGAGCCGTCAACATCAGCCAGTGCCAAGGTCAGGTGGCAGCTGGCTTCAAGATAATGGCCGTGGTCAAGCAGACCAAGGCCAAAAGAGCTGCTATGGCGAATGCTCTGGATAACGGCTCGGATAGCTCAACTGGAACGGAACCGGTGGAGGTCATACGTAAAACCCCCCAACCGCAAAGTCCACCCTAAGTCGATAACGGACAACTCTAACCGGTTCGCAATGCTCACCGATGATAGCGACGACAACGATGACGACATGCCTCCGGCATCCACTGCTCCCACTGCGAGAGATGAGGCCGCTACTGCTGCACCAAGGACCATCAAACCTCCCCCATTTTTATCCCGGATGTGGGTGATATTAAAGGGATATTAACCGATGTGGAAATTGCAGTCGGCAATTACAAAAATACGACTATAAGTCAGGGAAAGACGGAAGAGTGCGGATCACCCTAGACGACAAAGACGGCTACTCCAAACTCAAGCATTATTTAAATGGCAAAGAAATCCGCTAGCAAACGTTCCAGCCCAGGGACGAGCGTGCTTACCGTATAGTGGTCAAAGGACTCCACCACTCCACTGACACCAATGAAATCAAAGACGCATTGGCAATTAAAAACGCCATTAGTCGCAATACAAATACGCCAATGTCCATCTTTTTCATTAACCTGGAACCTGCCAGTAACAATAAGGATGCCTTTAACATCAAGCGTTTGGGTCGCTGCGTGGTGTCTGTTGAGCCACCAAACAAAACCAGGGAGGTTATTAAATGCTTCCGGTGCCAGGGTTTCGGACACTCCCAGCGATATTGCCGCCTTGCCCCCAAGTGCGTCAAGTGTGGAGGAGACTACAATTCAGTGGAATGTCTGAAGGCCAAGGACACCCCTGCCTGCTGCACCCACTGTAATGGGAACCATGCAGCGTTCTACAAAGGTTGCAAGGTCTACCAAAAGGCCAGGGTACTGCACTGCCCAAAACCAGGGGTAATCACCCAGTCAAAAAGAGATACTGCATCAGCCACACTCGTGCCCGGCACGTCCTTTGCCAGCATAATGCGTGGACAGCAGCAGCCACAGGACGAGAATGTCCCATCCACCTCCAGCCAAACAATGTCCAGAATGGACAAACTTGAGGCCATGATGGAGAAGCTTATGGACCAGTTTGCAGCAATGATCAGCCTCCTAACGTCACTGATTGCAAAACAAAGCAAATAAGTCTCCATATAGTCCTATGGAATGTGAACGGCCTGTGTAACAGCAGGCCAGAGGTAGACCTCTTCCTTAAAACAAACAAAGTGGATATTCTTCTAGTTTCCGAGACCCATTTCTCCCAAAGATCATACTTTTCAATATCTGGTTACGACGTGATAGCAGTTAACCACCCAAACGGCAATGCCCGAGGAGGAGCGGCCATCATCACATTTCAACAGCAACAGTGGGCACAGTGTGCAAAGGTTAGAGTATCTGGTCCGTGTGGAGACCTGACCACCGCTACTGCGTACTGTCCACATCGACATATTATTGACCAAAGACAGTTCCAGGACATGTTGGACAGCCTTGGCCCTAAGTTTATAATAGGTGGCGATTTTAATGCCAAGCACATCTGGTGGGGATCCAGGCTTAATGACCCCAAAGGCAAAGTGCTGTTCAATTGCATCATGGAGAAACACCTGGAATGTCATTCATCAGGCGAGCCGACGTACTGGCCCACTGACAGCAACAGGGTTCCGGATGTGCTCGACTTTGCCATATCAAAAGGCATAGCCAGGCACAAAATCACCAGCTCAACTGCCAATGATCTCTACTCCGATCACAGCGCTGTCACACTTTGGGTTAACTCACCGGCAGATACAAAGGCGAAAACTACCAGGCTATTTAAGCAAAACACCAATTTTGAGCGGCACCAAAGATGGCTGGAGCATAAACTGGATCCTGAAGTTATCATCGAAAACGGCGACGATCTGGACAATGCCGTAGAGGAACTAAACATGGAAATCCATAAAGCCGCCCGCTATGCCACCCCCGCTCAGGGACCGCGAAATACAGTGCCACACAGAGACAAGCATCTCTGGTCTCCTAATGTTGCTGCCATGGTTGCTGAGAAGAGGCGTTTACGCCGAGTATGGCACATTTCTCGCAACCCGCGCGACAAGACGGAGTACAACAGAGCAGCCAAGGCCTTGAAGGAGCTCTTCCAGAACCTGAGGAGAGTCCCTTGAGCAGTACCTGCTACAAGTAGAAACTTGCCAACCTGACCACAATCTATGGCAAATCACCAAGGGGATCAAGAGACCCGCAAGGAGAGCGGAACCTGTGAAGGATGTATCCGGTTCCTGGTGCAGAACTGAAATAGAAAGAGCCGTAGCATTCGCCGAACACCTCTACTGCTCTTTCTCTCCCTTCACAAGGTGCTCTCCAGAGGACGAGGAAGACACTACCCGTTCCCTGGATATACCCCTCCTAATGTTTCTTCTCATTCCCGAGGTAGAACATGACGAACTCCTTGGTGAAATAAAGCAGCTCAAGTCCTCCAAACCGCCTGGATATGACGGTATCGACGTTCCAGCCATTAGAGCTTTATTGCCAAAGGGGATTTCCCTTCTCCTCAAAATCGCCAACAAATGCTTCCAGCTAGAACATTTTACCACCCAGTGGATATGCGCCGAGGTGATGCAACCAATCTCGCCTCCTATCGCCCGATTAGCTAATTGGCCGTACTCTCCAAAGTAGTTAAGAGACTACTTTTGCGTAGAGTTCGACCAATACTGGAAGAGGCCGGTTTGATACCACATCACCAGTTTGGCTTCAGGGAGCTGCATGGCACACCGGAACAGTGCCATAGGATCGTTCACAAAATTCTGGAAGCTCTTGAGGAAAAGGAATACTGCTCGGCCGTCTTTCTAGATGTCAGGCAAGCATTTGACAGGGTTTGGTATATAGGATTGCTGTACAAGCTGAAGCTAGCGCTACCAGCCCCTCACTATCTGCTGCTCAGATCTTACCTTACTGGTAGATCTTTCTACGTTAAATGCGGCGAGGAGAGCTCAGCAATAAGAGAAGTCAGAGCTGGAGTCCCACAGGGAAGTGTCCTAGGCCCGACGCTATACACAATGTATACAGCAGATATGCCAACCAACAGGGACCCTAGAATGCTCACTGCCACTTATGCCGATGGCACTGCCTTTTTAGCCAAGGATAAGTCCCCACTCGTGGCGTCCAGCACTATCCAAACTCAGATGGACCGCCTAAACACATGGCTAAGACGGTGGAATATCGTTGTCAACCCAGACAAATCCACACACATTACGTTTGCCCTGAGAAGAGGAGACTGCCCTGCCATCAGTCTGGATGGCGTAGCCATACCCAGCAGCGTCACTGCAAAGTACTTAGGCCTGGTACTGGATAGGCGCTTAACCTGGAGTAGTCATATCACACAAAAACGTTCCCAGTTGAATGAGAGGTTGCGCAAGCATCTGTGGCTGCTAGATAGAATGTCCACCATTAAACTAAGGGTCAAACTCCTCCTTTACAAAGCCATACTTAAACCTATGTGGACGTATGGCATAGCACTCTGGGGCACTGCAAAGAGAAACAGCAGGGAAAGAACCATGCCTAAAAATGGTAGTGGAATCTTTGTTTTTAATTGGACGATATTAGAAGTGTTATGACCCAATTTGAAGTGAATATATTTAGAAATAAAACCTATTTTCATAGAAAAAAATCAAAAAAAATCGATAAGTTTGTAAGGGGGTTAACCTAAAAATGGTCGTGGCCCTTTTTTTGGATTCGACTTAGTTGCTAAGGAGAAAAACTTAATATAAAACAAGGAAAAACGTTAACTTCGGTGGTACCGAAGCTGAAATACCCGTTACACAACACTTTCAATAGTTAACATGTTCACCAGGTGCTTAGATTAAATATCACGATGAATTTGGTCAAAAATGTGTGGAGGCTTTATGTTAGCCCGATCCTTACCACATCGATAGTGTACACTTAGGTGGAGATTGGCATTGATTTTGCCAAATTTAAATTGGATTCATTTAGAAATAATATATGTTTTAATACAAAACTCGAAAATGGGCGGTAAGTTTGTATGGATGCGTAGCGCTTTAGATTTGACATTGGATGACACATTGTAGTAAATGTAGTCAATTCATAAATAATAACTATTTTCATACAAACAAGGAAAAAACGTTAACTTCGGAAAAGAGTGCTAAGTTTGTATGGAGGCTATATCTGGAAATGGGCGTGGCAACATTCTTTTGATATTGGATGCCATTAGAAGTACTTTTACCCTACATTGTAGTAAAAGCATTCATAAATATTTTCATACAAAAAGTCGAAAAAAAGTGAAAAGTTTGTATGGGGGCTATATCTAAAAATGGGCGTGGCACCTTGGTTCTGACATACATACTAACTAGGAGCACAAAAAGCTTCAGTTTCAAATTTCAGGTCAATATCTTTAAAACTTTGCGAGTAAAACGCATCGCAACAGACAGACGGACATGGCTAAATCGATTCGTATCATCGAGCTGATCAATAATATATATACTTTATGGGGACTCCGATGCCTCCTTCAATGCGCTGCAAACTTTCGGACAAACTGAATATACCCGTTTACACTATGTGTAACGGGTATAACAAACGGAAATGGCTACATAGACTTTGCTCATCTTTATGGGATCTAAGCAATGTTGGTAGATAAAAAGTTTCCCCTCTAGATTTAGGGGTGTTTTGAGAGTTAGGGGTATATTTGGGGAGTAAAATAATTTAGGAGAACTTTTAGGAGCTGTTGGACTAAAACATTTCATTTGCACAAACAGTTTGAATAAACGCATTTTCTAAGAAAATTACGCATTGTATCATTAAATGTAAATTGTATGTATTTACAATGAAGAATGTACGCTTGTTTAAAATATGCAGGAGCATAGTAAAAATAACCCAGTGTTAATTAATTTTAGAAACTCTAATTTTAAGCAAACACAATTGATACATAGTGTCCTTTACACCTATTTAGCTGCAAATCACATTTTTTATATTAACGATGTGTTTAAATGTGTTAATATTAATTGTTGAATTGTGTCGGTAACAAAACCAAAATATTCTTAAAAATATGTGGAAAGTTGCAAAAATGTGCCAGAGTTTAAAGGTATGATAATTGGATTGGAAAACAGAACTCAAAAAATTATCTGTTAAAACCAATTGTGCCCCATATAGATGTAGTCAAATTCATGGCCAGTGGTGTATTTCGATTAAATTTGGACTATTTGGTAAAAAGAGAGCCATTTATGGTACCAAAAAATTAATTACCTATCGGGTGCGCAACTAAATAATTTCGTATTTTTTTGTTAAAAAAACCATTTATTTAAGTATGAAAGTGAAAAAATATTTTATTCAAAATATTGTCCATCGGAAGCGGTAACTTTTTCCCATCTTTCAGGCAATTTATGGATTCCATCCCAAAAAACTTCTTATCTTTTTGCGCCGAGAAAATCATCAAGCCATTTTTAATACCTTCAACATTGGTGAACCGTATTCCAGAAAGGTGATTCTGCATCGACCGAAACAAGTGGTAATCAGAAGGAGCTATGTCTGGGCTATAAGGCGGGTGAGGGTAGAATTTCCCATCCAGCATTTTCCAAATAATTTTTGACCGGTACTGCAACATGGTTGGGTGTGTTCATATGATCTTTTACGCTTGGTTGTCGTAATGAATCCACTTTTCATCGCGAGTGACACGATGCAAAATTTTTCGATTAAGCAGCATTTCAGACATGCAAAATCGTCTCTCAACGTCTCTCGGCTTTAATTCGTGTGTCACCCAATTTCCTTGTTTGTGAATGTATCCAGCTGCTTTTAAACGTTTAGAAATGGCTTGTCGAGTGACTTCCAATGTTTTTCCAAGTTCTTCTTGAGTTTGATATGAATCTTGATCGAGTAATGCCTCCAAATCTTCGTCTTCAAACTTTTTTGATGGACCTGGTCGCTCTTTGTCTTCTGTGTCAAAATCACCACTTTTAAATCGTGCAAACCACTGCTGACATACTCTAACCTCTGGAGCATATTCACGATAAGCTTCTGAGAGTAAACGATGTGCTTCTGTTGCACTTTTCTTTAAATTGAAGAACAAAAGCAAACCTCCTCGCAAATGCTGTTTTGTTGGAACTAACTTGACATTTTGACTGTATTAAAAAAAATTTGTGTGTTTACTAATATTCACTGTGACATATCAAATGTTCTTGATTTTTTGGCGCGCTTTAACATAGAATAGCTGTCACTGTCAAAATATTGACTACATAAATAGATATGAGGTTAGTAACAAATACGAAATTATTTAGTTGCGCACCCAATAATAAAATGTAGAATACAATAAATTGTATAACAATATAAACAAAAATACCCACGAAACAAGAAAAAACGGGTATTTAAACTTCGGTGCTACCGAAGTTTAAATACCCGTCACACGATGATTAACAACACAGTCATCAAGCTGTTACAGCAGCAAAAAGAGATCCGTGATTATGTTATTATGAATATAACAAAACAAGCGAGCATTGATGAGGTCAAGGCTCAATCAGTGCAGTTTTCTGCGAACCATACGGCGCTCCTTCAACGTGGAATCATTGACCATGAAGATATTTCGAACAAAATCCGCAAATATGAGGAGTCATCAATGAAGCTGGAGCGTTCAAAGTTACTGGAGCAGTTCGCAAAGCACCGCCCCGTTTCACAGCAAGAAGAACGTGATGCCCAGGATACCCAGTTGACCGGTTCGGAAGACTATTTTATTGAACAACTGGACAGGAAGGCTGATAAACTCAGGCAGCAAGTTCAAGGAGCAGAAGAAGTTTTCCGAAGTGCCACTGCAGACGAATAACTTTCGTATAAATTTGATTTGATCTTCTGGTGGTCAAAAATCGAAAAAGACTTAGACGTACTGGGTACTAGTTCGGCAAGTTGCGTTCAAGGTTGATGAAATTCAGGAACTGGAACGAAAACCCAAGTTAATTTCTGATAAAATTGTTAGGAAGGTTGTAAAATTGAACACCTTCGCAGCGAAAGTTCCAGAACTACCAATAACAGAAATTCCGCAGTTTAGTGGACAATCAAAAGTTTGGTCCACTTTTAATGAATTGTTCATAGAAATAATTTAAAACAGAAGCGATATCAGCGACTCCAGAAAGCTCAACTGAATGAGTCTTGCTGAACGAGTCTGCAGCCAATGAATCTGCATGTAGTTTGATTTGCAAGCGGTATGAAAATCAGCGTAAACTGTTTTTAGACCGTTTGAATCAACTAATAAACCTGGAAACACCTAATCCCGATTCGGGGGATAGTTACGGAATTTTTTGGATACTGCCAACGAATGTATCGATATTATAAAAACAAAAGGCAATATTGGAGAGGCAGCAAATTCAATATTGGCTCACCATAAGTTCTTTAAATATATGAGCATCACACAAGAAGGGCTAGAGAGATATAGTCGCTAAGTGATCTACTATAATTTGTTAAACAATTGTATAATTCAATAAATTCGATTGAAAACCATGAAAAGCCTCAACCAAAGCTACTATTACAAAAGATATGTCGTTGTTGCTCCTTATTTGGCCATGATATGGTTAAATGTCAAACATTTAAATTACTCCAATAAACAAAAGGAAAGAGTTTGTCATGAAGCATCGACTATGCATTGGGTCGCATAACATGAAAGAATGCAAAAGAGATGGGAGGTGCCAAAGATGCGAAAAATGCAACAAAAAAAGAAACTGTCAACTGTTTAAATCTAAAAAAGTATAAAGATACACTGTTGGCAACTGCTTTGATAAAAGTAAAATGGACAAATGTCGATTTTAAACTATTGAGAGGTCGGTCGCATGAATAGTGGCTCTCATAAAACGTTGATATCTGAGCAAGCGGCACAATTATTAAATCTGTCTCGTATTAAGGGCAAAGTAGAGTCGCAGGTCGTTTTTCAGAACGCGCAGTAGTTTCGAAAAAATACTGTTTGCTTGGAATTAAGACCGCGCTTCTTCAGCAATTTCTAATGCAAAATAAACGCATTGGTAATTTCCAATTGCACGCAGGTCTGCCGAATTAATCGTTTGATATAGAAGACGAATGGGATAAATGCATTCTAGCTGATCCCAATTACAACCTGCGTTGTAGAATCGACATGATTAGTGGGGCAGACCTTTTCGCTTTGTAATGGAGGAAAAAATAAATATTGTTAATGGAAAGCTTGGCCAGAAACAAAGTTTGGCTGGATTGTGTCGGGAAACGCCTCTCGCTCGACCGACAAGAAAATATTTACAGCAATGGAGGATGCATTGAAACATGCCAAGAAACTGCAAGCACAAGAGATGCACTGCGTGATGCCGAAAAAGCCAAAGCTGTCAAAAGAGTAAAGAAGCTGAACGCAAGGTCAAAGCACTGGAAGCAGAAGTGATGCAGTTGACTAAAGATATTATCAACTCAGATCGTGCATTTCGTGCAATTCGAGAAAGAAATAGCTAATAATGCCAACAAGGGTTCACTTATGATTGATGGAAATCTTCGTTTGAAGAACAACACAACTCGGGAGTATTGGTCGATTGCAGTCGCAAGGCACAGCTTTAAATCGAACAGTTGATGGCAGAGTTTGCGGGTGAAAAATCTAACTCGCAAAAGAAATGAAATACGCGATAATTTTTTGAACGGCAAAACAAAGAACTAAAAACAAAACTGGCCGAAATTGGGACGGTGCAACGCACCAAGGTCAAAGCGACAATTGCATCATTAGAAGCAAAGATTGCTTATTTAGAGGAACAACTCGAGAAGAAGGGCATCAAATGAAGTTTATGTCCCGGAAGTCCTCACTTTGGAGAAATTTGGGAAACTGGTGTAAAAGTATCATCTAAAACGTCTAATTGGTGATAAAAGCTTAACGTATGAAGAGTTTTCAACGCCTCTAAGTCAAATATAAGCGGCAGCTAAATACATTGACGATGGAAAGGTCAGGTCGCTGGACCGGTGGAGGAGTACGCGTATTAAAGCAGACTTTAGGAAAAAATATAAAGAAGGCCATCTACTGTCCCCGCAGCAGCGATTAAAATAGAGAAATTCAATGCCAAGTACAACAAAAGATTAGTGTTGTTGAAAAAGTCAGAGTGGTTTATGTAAAACCACAACGGTGAAATAGAACACTCATTAAACAAAATATGTTCGCTTCAAGTTGAAGAAAATGATATAGAAGTGGTTTTGCTCAAAAAAAAAAACCGGAGCAAAAAAAATGTAGAGCACTCGAACACATGAAGGTGTGCTCATAAAGGCGCCGTAAAAAGGATTACATGGTGCTAAAATGCTCTAATAGCTTACGTTCGAGAAATCTTATGGAAATCGTCAAAGCCGTATTAAAAATTTCAAGGATTGGGCAATGCCGACTTCGTTTCTGTAAGACGAGACATAAGTCGAGAAAGCATCTATTGGGTGCGCAACTAAATAATTTCGTATTTGTTACTAACCTCATATCTATTTATGTAGTCAATATTTTGACAGTGACAGCTATTCTATGTTAAAGCGCGCCAAAAAATCAAGAACATTTGATATGTCACAGTGAATATTAGTAAACACACAAATTTTTTTTATTACAGTCAAAATGTCAAGTTACGTTCCAACAAAACAGCATTTGCGGGGAGGTTTGCTTTTGTTCTTCAATTTAAAGAAAAGTGCAACAGAAGCACATCGTTTACTCTCAGAAGCTTATCCTGAATATGCTCCAGAGGTGAGAGTATGTCAGCAGTGGTTTGCACGATTTAAAAGTGGTGATTTTGACACAGAAGACAAAGAGCGACCAGGTCCATCAAAAAAGTTTGAAGACGAAGATTTCTAAACGTTTATAAGCAGCTGGATTCATTCACAAACATGGAAATTGGGTGCCACACGAATTAAAGCCGAGAGACGTTGAGAGACGATTTTGCATGTCTGAAATGCTGCTTAATCGCCACAAAAAGAAATCGTTTTTGCATCGTATTGTCACTGGCGATGAAAAGTGGATTCATTACGACAACCCTAAGCGTAAAAGATCATATGTGAAGCCAGGCCAACCAGCCAAATCGACACCAAAGCCGAATATTCATGGTTTGAAGGTAATGCTCTGGATTTGGTGGGATCAGAAGAGTGTGCTGTACTATGAGCTGTTAAAATCGGGCCAGACAATCACGGGAGAGCTATACAGGCAACAATTGATACGTTTGAAGCAAGCAATAGCCGTAAAACGGCCAGAATGGCGGACCAGACACGAAAAATTCTACCTCACGCCTATAGCCCAGCCTTATAGCTCCTTCTGATTACCACTTGTTTCGGTCGATGCAGAATCACCTTTCTGGAATACGGTTCACCAATGTTGAAGGTATTAAAAAATGGCTTGATGATTTTCTCGGCGCAAAAGATAAGAAGTTTTTTTGGGATGGAATCCATAAATTGCCTGAAAGATGGGAAAAAGTTACCGCTTTCGATGGACAATATTTTGAATAAAATATTTTTTTCACTTTCATACTTAAATAAATGTTTTTTTTTAAACAAAAAAATACGAAATTATTTAGTTGCGCACCCGATAGAAGATTAGTGTTCGCGGAGCGACTTTTAACAAAACCTTGTTGAAAAGAAGTAATATACAAAGTAATAAAATGCACTATTTGATCCGTTATTAATTTTTCAAAGAGCTTAGGTATTGCTGACATTTTAGCAATGACACGATAGTTCGAGATATCCGACTTTGGGTCTTTTTTATACAGAGGAATGACAAATGAGTGTTTCCAGCAATCAGGAAAGCACCCATTCAATAGTGATAAATTATAGATATATAACAGAGGACTACATAAAGACTTAGCACACAATTTTAGCACAGCACTGGGGATTTCGTCCGGACAACTTTAGGAGACACATTTCGCGAAGCACAGTAGCAGTTTCGATAACAGGTACTGGGAGAAAGTTAAGATTAAAGATATTGTAAGTATAAGATGACACTCGAAAACTCGTGTCACAATAAACCGATTGGAAAAAATCTGCAAATAAATTACAAATATCGGAGTCATTATCCGATTTAATGTCTCGTTGTATTTTATTTAAATAAGAATTGTACGCTAACTGTTTGCATTTTGTAAAATCACTCCGAGCACATGCATACCGAGAATAAGCCGAAATAGAACCCGAAGTTTTACATTTTTTAATAAGCCGATTCGTTCTATTTTTCTTATATTGAAGAAATTTTTATTACCATTGAAAATATTTAGGTGTATCATTTATTACCACCGTTGGAACAATGGTATCGAGTATGTTATTTAAAATTTTATAGAATTTAGCGACCGCGATATTGACATAAGATGCACTGTAGACAGGTGACCAATTCGCCCGAGATAAATGATCGTTAAGAACCGTATAGTCAACACGATTTAATAACCTCCTAACCGATGGAGATGAAGGACCACTCTGGTGGGTGGAAAACGTAAAATTAATCACTACTGTATGATGATAAACATCTTCTGGAGTGGAAAGAGGGGGGGATTCTACATAAAGAACCATCCCAAAAATTGTCTACTAACACTAAGTCTAATAAATTTCTACCCGTATTTACAATATACGTATCTGGTTCAGACTGCATAACGAAAGAAATTTTGAATAATAATCATTCACAATCACCGGATCGAGAAATGAAGAATTGTTAAAAGAAATCCAATCAATATTGGGTAAGTTAAAATCACCCAGCACACAACAATCACTCATTAAAGAAGTCAACTTTCGAGAACACTCAACATGATATGAATATATTAGATCAGGAGAGTTTGGGGGATATATGTGCACGAAATATATAAATTAGAATTTTTAAGCTTAACAACAACAGCAATGAATTCAATAGACGCACAGTTTACATCGATAGAAATTTGATTAGAAGAAAGATTGGTATTAACAGCGATTAAAACACCACCTCCAACACGATCATATCTATATATTACAAAGTCATCACAAAAAATTTCGGAGCTAGTATAGTATTAAGATCACGGACATTTTGATAGTAAATTTGGAATTGATATGTAGGATCACGTAAAGCGGTTAAAAGAGAACGAACAGAATCGGATTGCTAGTACCCAAGTTTAGATTTTTTAGCCGCAAGTATATTTAAATATACCGGATAACTCTTGGAAACGGTGGAGTGAATATTATTAGCACTTATGCAATCAATGCATTTGTTGGAATGTTCTTTATTGCACGAATTTGTATTGTAATTCCCGTGACATTTAACACATATTTCTTCATTTTTACAGAAACTGGCGGTAAGGTTAAACCCTTTGCATTTAAAACATGATAAAACTTCGATGCCATCGTTCCACTTGCACCGTTCCCAACCAATATTTAATTTTTCTACCGACAGAATATTTACGAACACTACAGGACTAACTTCAAAAATCGCGTTGAAATAACTTCCGTTTGTTTTTTTATTTCAAAGGACTTTACAAATTTAAGCGATACATCATCCACGCACTTATTTTGCTTTCTTATTATAGATATTAGATCATCATCGTCTTGTTTAATCATGATACCATTAATAATAATACGCAGATTAATAACTCTTGGTACATATACATCGTAGTCCGAACCAATTTTCTCACACAACACAGATATTATTTTTCTCCGATCATCTTCACATTCCGACTCGATTACAACAACACCGCTTTGTTTCTCGTATATATTATTGAAGTTTAAATTAGAGAAGTTAACCTTAGCGGACAAGTCGGATTTTGTCACTGATGTTGCTTGGGGGATTTTCGGACGGACTAAATTTAGCAATGTCAGCATATGACGGACTTGATTTACCTTGAGACATATTGATAAGATTATTTTTTTTATTTTGCATCAGAGCTAAATTTTTAATATTAGCCTTATATGTGTACATGCCCGGACAAATGTTAAAGATGAGATGGAGAAAGATGAATTCTATGAGCGATTATAAAACCTCTATGATCGCTGCCCCAAGCATGACATCAAAATTGTCATCAGTGATTTCAACGCACAAATTTAGCCTACATAACACCACCAACAGTAATGGAGAAAGGCTTATTGACTTTGCTGCGGGCAGAAACATGATCATAAGTAGTACCAGATTCCCACATCTCGAGATTCAGCACCGAAATATATCATGTGGTGATTAATTCTAGGCACTCTTCTAGCGTGCTTAATGTATGAGCGTACAGAGGTTTTAACATCGACTCGGACCACTTCCTTGTTCTAGCCAAGGTACGTACTAGACTCACCACAGCGCACGCCAAGCGAGCTACCATACAACGAAAGCTAGATATTGGTAGGTTTAAGTCACAGCAGACTGCCGCTGCCTTCTTAACAAGGGTCTCACATCTACTCCGAGAGAGTCCCCCTGCCTCCGACTGTATAAACGATCAATGGGAGCGTATCTCAAGCCACTTCTCTACCCTACTTGAGGGCGATGACGGGAACAATACCGCTGGGGGAGATGATGAATATCTGGGTCCTCCGACCGATGATGGGATCCCTTCCACTTGAGGTCTTGAGAAAATGTTAAAAATAACAAAGCGGCGGCCACAGAGTTATTTAAGACCGATGGCGAAGATTTAAATGACTGGAACATAAGTGTCCTGTGCCCCGTCTTTAAGAAAGGAGACCCTGCAGTCTGCGCAAACTATCGCGGAATGAGTCTCCTCTCTATCGCATACAATATACTATATGGCGACACACACCACCTATTTGTCGACTCCAAAGCCGCTTTCGACACGCGAATCAGATCAAAGTTTTTCAAACCATTGACTGATCTTGAAATTCCGTCAAAAATTTTCCGACTCTGTATGATGAGCGTTGTCAGGGTCGGTACAGATCTCTCCGACCCCTTTGGCACCAAGAGAGGCTTCACACATGGCGATGCGTTGTCTTGCGACTTTTTCAACCTCCTGTTGGAGTACATTCTGAATCAATGCCCAAATGTCGACCGGAAGGGCAATATTTTCTACAAAGAAACTATATGCTTGTCGCATATGCCGACGACATTGATATAATCGGCAAAAATGTTCTAGCGGTCACCGGGGCGTTCTCAGACATCGAAAAAGAATGTCGTACTTGCAATCCACTCGCAGACAATCTGCACGACGCAGACGGTCTTTGAGTACAGGGAACTTCAGCTTTGAGGCTGTAGAAAACTTCATCTAATTGGGCTTAAATGTAAACAACATCATCAGTCAGGAAATTAAACGAAGAATCACTCTTGCTAACCGTAGCTATTTTGGTCTCGGTAAGCAAATGCAAAGTAGAGTTCTGACCAGAGAAACAAAAATAAAACTCTACAAGACTCTGATAATGCCTGTCCTGATGTATGGCTCAGAAGCTTGGGTCATGACAGAATCGGATAAGTCGGCGTTGGGCGTATTTGAGAAGAAGATACTTCGGAGAATCTTTGGTCCAGCTACAGTGGGAAATGACATCAGTATACGCACGAACGATGAGCTGTACGAGCTGTATGCCGACATCGACATAGTCAGAAACATCCAATACAAAAGGCTGTCCTGGGCTGGTCACCTGTTTCGGATGGACACAAAAGCTCCAACAAGAAAAGTTTGGAAGAAAAACGTAAATCAAATCAGAGGGGCACGGCAGACGGAACGTCCGCCGCTGCGTTGGGAGGACCAGGTCCTAGATGACATCCGCAGGATCGGTATCCCTAACTGGTATCTTCAGGCACTGGATTACAACCGCTGGTGCCAAATCTTACGTGCTGCTAAGGCCGACAATCGGCTGTAGTGCAAAATATATATATATATATATATATATATATATAACATTGTTGACAGAACAAGAAATTATTACGAATCTCTTTTTCTGGACCCGGCAGTATGTTCAAGCATGAACATCGGTTTATCTAAACACACACACAGAAGTCATATCATTTTATGATCGTGCTAAGTGACGCTCAGCATACTTAAGTAGTAACAAATATGTTTCTGACACTCCTTGTCAGAGAGTTGCCGGCGCATACAGTTGGGGGTGGTTATTGAAGATACCTGCAAAGAAACACTCGATGCACCTCAACAATAAAAACGCGTTTCGATTTTAAAAATTAAAAATAACGAGTGCACATACTCGACTTTATTCCACTTTGAATAAACAAAAAACAATATATTAATCTTTATAAAGTAAGTTAACGTTGGTGGGTGCAGTTGCGTACGCGGGGAGTTGCAAATTTATACTTACTAAATACAAAATTAACTCAACCTCAACAACCAAAGAGAGGCAGGAGAGCAAGACGATCGGCAAAGTCAGAGCGCAAATCATCGCAACTTCAGATAAAAAAAAAACTTTTAATAAATTTTGGAACACAAAAAATTTTAAAAAAAAAATTTAAAAAAAAAAAAAAAAAACAAATTCGTCATATCTTAGAAACACTAGCTCATTCATGTCCTAGAACTGGGTATAAACATATCCATCCCGCTCTCGAACACTGCAGTACATATCAAGCGGAGATCTCAGCGATTAATGAAGCAATGAATCTTCTCAAACCCCTCAATATTAAACCATAACATATCTCTCTGTTCTCGGACAATCTAGCGGCTTATACAAACAACTGAAGATATTTTACTGAGTGACAACGATATGGCCCATCAATGCAGTGTTTACCTCATTTGGGTACCTGGGCACATCATCATCGATTGCAAAGTAGAGAAACTACCAAGGGTAGATACCACGGCTCATATCCTTCCAGAAAAGAATTCGTTTGGGATACATCTACCTATATGTGAAAATGAAAAAACTCTATTCACTGCTAACAGCAAGTGGAGGAACCAAAAAATTTGTAGGACAACCAGGACAACTTGGCCCTCCTACTATGTGACAATTTTATTTATTTAAAATAAAATCTTGTTTGTGTAAAAGATTCGATGCTTATAAAAAATGTGTTTTTTTCAATCAAAATATTTTTGAATATTTGATTTTTTCATGTCAAAGGCTATGGAATTTCCTTTAAAAATATTTATTATCGCTGGGGTAGTTAATCCATGCTTACCCGGCTAGGCCATGTGACTATGTTTTTTCAATATTTTTGGGTACTCTACAGTTAATAATGTTTTACTAATCGCAATACAATTTGGCAAACGTTTACTTTGATTTAGTTGGATTATTGTAAAAAGTATTTAACATTTAAATATAGTAGTCGAGTTTTTGTCGCTGTTGTATGCCTGGTGGTCCATTGTGCACTTGGAAGTTCGTGGAACTATTAACGCATTTCCAACATATCATTCAAAGTGTATCTTAGCGGAAGCCTGGTTGCCTACTATTATCGAGAGAATTAAAAAAACTATATTAAAGTTAATTACCAAAATTTATTGATCTACGAACCGTATTCTAGTCGAACATTTTACAAATTCTTTTAACCATATAAAGAGATATGGGTATCAACCATTCATCGATATGGCAACTACCTTTGGCATATGGACAGATAAAAAGGGTTCCCAGTTTATAACGGATATGAAGTTTCGAAAGTGGAGTTAAGGCGGCCAGACGCATTGTTGTTTCTCCATGCCACTTATTTGCTCCTTCCAGCTCTAAGGACTTAAGGGGTTATATACAGTTAGGATTTTCAAAACATCGATTTTTTTGCATTTTCTTAATATATACATATATATCTGAGCATACACACACAAGTCGATCCGACGAAACGGTGTTTTCAAAGTCGGTGAGCAAGATTTCTCAGAAACGGCGGAACCGATCGGTCTGAAATTTTTACACAAGCTTCTTAACTATATTTTTCTAGTAATTAATCGAAGGATTTCCCCATCCGATGAAAATTTCTTATTTTTAAAAACAATTAAAGAGCCAAATTTTGTTTGAAAACCGAACCTTTTGCTTTGAGTAGCCGCCATTTTGTCAAAAAAAAATTTTTTGCAAATTCCTTCGATTAATCACTAGATTATTTATTATATTATTGAAATTTATTTGGTTTTTGAATTTTGGATGATCCAGTCCAGAGATATCGTGCACACCGCAAAAGGCCTTTTTTTTGCGGACCTCTGCAAAATTGGCAATATCAACGTTCCCGAGAAATATTTTTGGCAATAAAACATATGTGAATATAGTTTAATGTTGTCATAATATACCTGCCAAGTTTCAAATCAATAAACCAAATAGTTTGCTTAGAAAAAATTCTTGAAAAATGCCTTTTTTCGACCACCTAACTTTATATAACCCCTTAAAAACTTATTGTAACTTGCAAACGAATAAAAAACTATCTTCCTAGTAGCACTTTGATCATACGAATGCTAATTTCAATCCTTCTTGCAATCAGTCGTCGACTAAACTTATCCAAAAGGATTTGCGCCACTTTTTGTTCGCCTTAGCATCGGATGTTTTTTAATATTTGGGAAGCGACTCTAAATCTGTGTTAAAAAGGAAAAACTGCTTAAGATTGATTTTACCTTTTTGCAGGAGAGCATTTTCTAAATTTAAAATAATTTAAAATTGTACGTAAAAGTGAGATTTTGCAAAAATTACTTTGTCTATAACTTCCTCAAAAATCGTAAAAAATAATTCAAATTTTGCATGGAGGTACTTTTCAATACGGTGATCAGCGTAGTATTCTTATCTTAATTTTTGATTAAATCGACTCAAGCACTTTTTCCTTTTCACCACAGATATATGTAGGTTTGTAGTGAGTCGCATATTTTGCAAATTTTGACCTGGTATCTAATGAGGTCTTGAAACCGAAAAAGGCAAATCTATGGAATGATAAGACCTGAAGAGTTTAGATTGGGTGCATTAGAAAAATAGTTAAAACTATTTTTTGTGTCGAAACTTTAGCCAGGGACCTAAATAAGATTTTGTACCTATTGTTTTACTGAAGATTTATTTAACTATATACATACAAGATTTTGGAAAATATTGATCTGGGTCCCAATGGGGCCTGAAAACTATATGTTGGACCGTGTTATAAATAATTCATAATTAATTAAATTAAACATAAAAATACTTTTTATTTCATTTCAAAATGAAAGGGAAACGAAGCACGCCGGGTTTAGTTAGTGTGTATATGAGAGTTTCCATACGAAAAAGATCAAAGTTGCAAGTCAAGTTTTTGATTTTGTTCAAAGTTGGTCAACTTGTAGTATTTGGGGATAGTAATACCTCAGTCAAGTATTTTTAAAAATTTTCAAAATTTTAGGAATTACGTCACTTTTAATTTTTGGCCCTTTATTTTTTCAAACTCTTGTAATTTTAAGAGTTTTTAACCGATTTCAATGAAATTTATAGGGCGTGTAGAGAAAATTGTAAGGTTTTAAATAAATTTGAAGTGGATTTAAAAAGTTTAAAAATTCATGTAGAAAAACACAAAAACATTTTTAAACCTTTTTTTCTATGTGTGCTAATTCATATTTTTTATTTTCGTCACAATATAATGAAAGCTTATTATTTTACCTTTATTTTAATAAAAAAATCGATGGAGGGTCTTTTAGTTCTCGAGATATCGTCAAAAAGAGTGTTACGCTGCACGTCTTCTATCCTATGTGCATAACGATTTCTCCGTTTCATTTACGAAACCGCTCGTAACGTTCATAAATGAAACTGAGAAACGTAGGATAAAAGACGTGCAGCGCAACACTCTTTTTGACGATATCTCGAGAACTAAAAGACCCTCCATCGATTTTTTTTTATTAAAATAAAGGTAAAATAATAAGCTTTCATTATATGAAAAATATGAATTAGCACACATAGAAAAAAAAGGTTTAAACATGTTTTTTGTGTTTTTCTACATGAATTTTTAAACTTTTTAAATCCACTTCAAATTTATTTAAAACCTTACAATTTTCTCTACACGCCCTATAAATTTCATTGAAATCGGTTAAAAACTCTTAAAATTACAAGAGTTTGAAAAAATAAAGGGCCAAAATTAAAAGTGACGTAATTCCTAAAATTTTGAAAATTTTTAAAAAATACTTGACTGAGGTATTACTACCCCCCAAATACTACAAGTTGACCAACTTTGAACAAAATCAAAAACTTGACTTGCAACTTTGATCTTTTTCGTATGGAAACTCTCATATACTACTTTGGGCAAAAAGTAAGGAGAATTTTCAATTTAAACTTCGCGGACTTTCGGGCAAGTTCTTTTTTTCTTGAGTTGGCAGGACTGTTAATAACATCCAAAGGGTGTAGCCGGGTTTTCATGTAAAAAGTGCCCCAAAAGATATTGAATATCCTTAAATGAGGTTCGATAGCCCTTGATTTGAGATATATTTCTGTATACTTAGTTTTCCGATGTCGTCGATATTAAGGAAGATATAGCGACAAA
The DNA here is from genome assembly GCA_018903435.1 of Leucophenga varia. Taxonomy (NCBI): domain Eukaryota; kingdom Metazoa; phylum Arthropoda; class Insecta; order Diptera; family Drosophilidae; genus Leucophenga; species Leucophenga varia. Next base: position 54,431 of record JAEIFJ010001078.1, read on the forward strand.
CATGTTTTTAGTTTTTATTTTTTTTTCTGCTCACTGAGTTGAAAAAGTTTTGATGAAAAATCTTTTATTTTCTTAAAATTCATATCTATCTTTAAAATTTTTAAAAAACTTTTTCGGTCAAAAATTCTATCAAAAATTTTATTTTCTTAAAATTTATTTTCTTAAAATTCATATCTATCTTTAAAATTAAAAAATAAACAACTAAATTAATATGTCAAAATATGTATTTCTTTTATTAGCCAGCAACAAAACCAAGTACCATGCACATACGCATATTGCGCTCTCACCTCTCTTTATGTTCTCAGCTTATTGTTTTATTATACCCAAAACACGCATAGTGAAAACAAAAAGGATTCATTGAGAATATATATTAGCAAAATTTGATCACATTTTACCTGATTATACTCGTACATTTTGTTAAAAAAACAAACAATAAGCTGGGAACATAAAGAGGGAATGAGAGTGAGAGCGCAATATGCGTATGTGCATGGTACTTGTTTTTGTTGCTTGCTAATAAAAAGAAATACATATTTTGACATATTTAATTATTTGTTTAATCTAATATATATTTTAATATGAATGTACTATATTTTATATATTTTACAACAATATGTAATACATATAACACTCAAAATTTTTACAGATTCAAAACAAATAATCAAATTAAATAAAATTTAAAAAAAAAAGTTCGCTAAAATATGTTGCTGTGCCGACGGCAATCACACAAAGCCGACCTTACGCTAAGCCGTTCTGTGCATACATACATTTTTGAGTGCTGACAATGCTAGCATGTGTAATATATCATAGGAAAAAGACTAATTTTTGGTTTTTAATTTTTAAAAATATGTTCCACCAAATCGATTACTTTGAAAATTTTATGTGTCAAAGTAGACAAACAAAGGAATATCTTACATGATAATTTATCATGGTAAAAGCATCAATTAAAATCTTTAAAAAATTTTTTTCATAGAATTTTTGACCGAAAAAGTTTTTTAAAAATTTTTTAAGATAGATATGAATTTTAAGAAAATAAAAGATTTTTCATCAAAACTTTTTTTTCAACTCAGTGAGCAGAAAAAAATAAAAACTAAAAACATGTTTGTCGCTATATATTCCTTAACCCATTAAGAGCCAAGTGTCTTTAAAACTAAAAATATTTATGTTCATTCATTTTGTTGGACTAAAAGAAGCATAATGTACATAAAAAATATGAAAAGCTGAAAAAAAAAAAATTTCCAAGGTTTGCTATTTGTTCTAACCTCAATTTATGTGTAAGATTTTGAAAGTGCAACAGTAGTTAAAGCGCGCCAAAAAAAGACTTTGTAGTGATATTTAATTTTTTATTCAGTCAAATGTAGTATGTTCAACAAAACAGCATTTGGGGGGGTTTTGTTTTTTTTTTTTTTTTAAAAAAAAGTAAAAGAAAAACATCGTTTACTCTCAGAAGCTTATCCTTAATATGCTCCAGAGGTTAGAGTATGTCAGCAGTGGTTTGCACGATTTAAAAGTGGTGATTTTGACACAGAAATCAAAGAGCGACCAGGTCCATCAAAAAAGTTTGAAGACGAAGATTTGGAGGCATTACTCGATCAAGATTCATGTCAAACTCAAGAAGAACTTGGAAAAACATTGGAAGTCACTCGACAAGCCATTTCTAAACGTTTAAAAGCAGCTAGATACATTCACAAACAAGGAAATTGGGTGCCACACGAATTAAAGCCGAGAGACGTTGAGAGACGATTTTGCATGTCTGAAATGCTGCTTAATCGCCACAAAAGAAATCGTTTTTGCATCGTATTGTCACTGGCGATGAAAAGTGGATTCATTACGACAACCCTAAGCGTAAAAGATCATATGTGAAGCCAGGCCAACCAGCCAAATCGACACCAAAGCCGAATATTCATGGTTTGAAGGTAAGGCTCTGGATTTGGTGGGATCAGAAGGGTGTGCTGTACTATGAGCTGTTAAAATCGGGCCAGACAATCACGGGAGAGCTATACAGGCAACAATTGATACGTTTGAAGCAAGCAATAGCCGTAAAACGGCCAGAATGGGCGACCAGACACGAAAAATTGATTTTCCATCATGACAATGCTCGGCCACATGTTGCAGTACCGGTCAAAAATTATTTGGAAAATGCTGGATGGGAAATTCTACCTCACCCGCCTTATAGCCCAGACATAGCTTCTTCTGATTACCACTTGTTTCGGTCGATGCAGAATCACCTTTCTGGAATACGGTTAACCAATGTTGAAGGTATTAAAAAATGGCTTGATGATTTTCTCGGCTCAAAAGATGAGAAGTTTTTTTGGGATGGAATCCATAAATTGCCTGAAAGATGGGAAAAAGTTACCGCTTCCGATGGACAATATTTTGAATAAAATATTTTTTCACTTTCATACTTAAATAAATGGTTTTTTTTAACAAAAAAATACGAAATTATTTAGTTGCGCACCCGATAGTATTTTGGACTGTACCCAAGCGGGAACAATGGCACAATACATGATCATTTTTCTGTGTATGAAAATTTTTAAAGCATTCCTTTTCAACGCAAAGAGCAGATTATGTGACGTAAAAAAATTGTCAAAAAACACAATGTGATTTGAAGGATGGGGAACTTTGTCCAAAAAATCAACAACAACTCTGGACCCAAAGAGGCATATGCTGTTTCCGTGCAGTGACGTTTTTGGCTCCGTAATATGTTTCGAATTGGTACAAATAACAACAACTGCTCGTCAGCAGCCAATTTTTAAAGCCAAATCTGACAGGCTTGCCTCTAATGAATTGTTTCGAAGAGTGGCCAACGAAGTATTTCACCATGGACTCATCAATCGAAAGTTTTTCATGCATATATCCAAACTGGATAAATTTTTTATTTAGAAGGGTCACACTTTTGCCATTTTGTTAGTAAGATCCAAATTAGTGTTGTCAGCAAGGTGAATATGCTTTTGATTTCCTTGAATCGGTTTCGGGACATATTTTGGGATACAATTGGTACACGAGTGTCTTAATCTGTTTGCCAATACATGTTCTCTCTCGGCGTAGAGTGATAGCCACTGAAAAGCAAAATTCCCAAAAAAGACTTTCAAATCGTCTGCATTGAATGAGAAACTATGCATATTAGCTTGTCCTGCATAGATTAGAGACTGCTCCACGATTAAATTTACGACTTCTTCATCAAAAAAGGTTTGAAAATTTAACTTCCCATCCAAATCTTTTCAATTGCATTTCGATTGCACATGGTTTTTTTCGACCATTTCGACACATTTGCACAACGTTCTGCGGGTTGAATTCTGCGTCGCAACTCTTAAGGGTTAGATCATCTTCGCTGTCGTTGCTGCAAAACACCTCTACTTGACCTGGAACGTCTTGCGGCATGGTGCAAGCAATGAGATCTTCGGCATCACCCTCCTCCTCATCCGTATTGCAGTCTAGATCTGGTGGAATCAACACAATGTCTCTAAGGTACCATGGCTGGAAGCCCCTTCAACAAAGTCAAGGCAGCTGTCCAGGTTTTGAAACTTGCTACCGTAAAAACGTGACGCTTTGATACCTTCAAATGGCATGTCAATGAAATTATTTATCTAGGAAAAATGTATACCCTATTAGCCATTGTACCCAAGCGAGTACGGTACTTTTGTTACATACCGAATGCTATCAAAAGTATTATTTTTGCACAAAACCTATTAACAATGTTAAAGTACACGTGTTAAATGTTTAAAATTTTGTTACAATGCTTGCGATTAGAATGCGATTTTCTTTTGATCCTTACAAATGCTAGCTAACCTACTAAAAACGCGCAAAACTGACGAAGTCGAAGCAAAGCATTGCAAACAAGATTGAACAGGCTTTCGCTGCAGCAATTTTTTATAAGTGAAGTCGTAGAGCACAATAAGAATGAGACTAACAAAAAAGAAACGATGCAAAAAACTCTTTTCTGATAGGCGAAACGGCTATTTGAAAATTATCATTTTTCTGTACTCGCTTGGGTACAATGGCCATTAATGGGTTAATATCGCTGATATCGGAAAACTAAGCATACAGAAATATTTCTCAAATCAAGGGCCATTTAAGGATATTCAATATCGTTGGGGGCACTTTTTACATGAAAACCCGGCTACATCCTTTCATGTCAATGTCAATCAGTAATATATTTACGCTTGTGTTTACCAAACGACCAAGAGTGCATTTTTCGATTTTTACAATGTCTGACTTAAATGAGCAGAGAAGTGTCATCAAATTTTGTTTTCATTCCCCTCAAAGTAATTCCCTCTCGATAAAATACACTTATGCCAACGTTTTTTCCAATCCTCAAAAGGATCACAAATTTGCTGACTGTGTCAGAGTGAGTGTAAACGTTTTGTCTTTACCCTGTTGCTCGAAAAGTTTAGCTCGAAGCTTGATATTTCTCAACCCCTTTGCGGCAGGGGCATCCCCATCGTAAATCCACAAACAATGTAAAATCTATGCCCTTTTTTACATTGTGATGTCCTTGGAAGAGGCATCCTGCTCTTCTTGGTATACCAATTGGTGTACCAAAACAGTATTACCTTTTAGCAGGGTTTACCGGTTTGAGAAATGGTACATTAATTGGAATACCAAAAATGATTTCCAGGGTCAATATTGTTATTAATATCATTAAAAAATTGAGTCCTGTATTGTAAATAATTGCATGCATTGTGGAAGTTATACTTATATAATTTAATTCTGACCAAGTTTTGTTTTCATTTAATTTATGTTAATTATTTAATATTAACTTTTAAATTGAACAATTAATAATTTTATAGTTAAATTATAGCAACAAACTTGGGTTTCAATGAAAATTAATTAGTTGATTTGGTAATGAACTCGAAACCTCTCGTCTTTTGAAATTGCTCAAAATTTTAGACGACTAAGCCGCGCCTTTCGTTTAACATTTTTTTTTGCCTAAACTAAGTAAGTCGTTTTATATTTGACTTCACAGCCGGTCGTTTGACAAGGCATTTGGGGTATACTCAATGGCAGGTTGAAAAGGGTTTGATGAGCTTAATGAGCCGATTCGACTCACATAAATAAAACACGATAATGAGGACGGTTAGGACGACGCTTGATTGTTTGATAGAATTTTCAAGTCTCATATCTGTCGCACATTCCGTTTTTCCTCTCCATTTTTCTCCATATCGCTCAACAATAGTTCGTGTTGCTTCGCCTATATGTAATGTTCTTCTCTGCCGTATCAATTCGACACTCCTTATCGTACCAAGTTTGATTCTAAAGTTTAGTATAACCAATAACCTCTTTGGCCGTCTTACCTAATGAGTTGGAGATATGCTTCAACTGTTCGTTTATACAGACGGATGCCGGCTTAGTCTCTCTAAGCATTTGAAAGTCCCTTTTTGAGAAGGCAGCGGTGGTCTGGTGCGACTTTCGCCTACCAACATCTAGCTTTCATTGTATTATTGCTCGCTTAGCGTGTGCTGTACTATTTTAAGTCTGGTAAGTACCTTGGCTAAAACAAGATAGTGGTCCGAGTCGATGTTGGGACCTCTGTTTGCTCGTACATTTATCACACTCGATGCATGTCTATCATTGATTAGGACATGGTATATTTGGGTGCATACGCCTCCTGTGATGCCACTGCGCCAAGTTGCCCTATGGATGTCGAGGAGTTGGAATCATGTGCTACTTATGACCATGACACACCATGGTGTCATGTAGGCTAAATTTTCTGATGGTTGGGCGACATATTTGTTTTCTCCCAATTTCTGCGTTGAAATCACCAATGACAAATTTTTTGGTCATGCTTAGAACAGCGCTCATAAAATTCATCTTTCTTCACATCAGCTTTATCCATTGTCAAGACGTGTACACATATTAAGCTAATGTCGACTTAAGCACTTTTTCCTTTTCACCACACATTGAAAATATGTACATATGTACCTACATAATTTTTTTTTTCGAGTCGAAGGCCTAAACTAGTTTTCTTACCTTTTTTATTAGATAATGTATTCAATACTAAGTTTAAATTGTTTATAAATAATAATATTCATGCTTTATCGAAAGAATAATGTATTATCACTGATTACCTTCTTTCCAAGACAAATCTTAATTAACATACAAATAATTTAGTTTTAACGATTTTCCCTTAAGGGGTAAATTCGACAAGAAAAAGTTAAATTAATAAATGAGATAACACACATATGTATGTATGTATAATTTAAATCAGAAATACACCAGCGCATTGAGGTAAAAAGGATTTTCATTTTATAGTGCCAATCGCTTTGCAATGATTTTTTTTTGCCTACCTGCTTTCGAATATTCATCAGCAGCACTGTCATAATCCGGTCTCCATTTAAGTAAAGTAACTTTTAAGCTGGAATGTACATATGGATATTTTTATTAAAGCAAATATGTACAAATATATTTATTTATCTATCAACTTCAAACCTTTTTTCAGCTTGATGAACTAGATCGTTAGCTTCTTCGATTTTTTTAGACGATGACATGACCAACTTTTTCGTTTTTCGTTTTTAACTTTGGCGAAAAATCATTGGAGTCCAATAGTTGATGTATCAAATATTTTTGTTGACATGCGCTATATATACAAAAACAAAGCTCATTTTTGACATTCATTTGATGACGCAGTCCAAATACACGATACATCTGATTGACATTTATTTGTAGTACACTGAATCAAAAAAGTGTTGATACTATTCTTTTTTGATCTGTTTTTGTTTTAAATATGTATGTATATTTTTTACTTATAAAAAACGAAAAAATGTCGGGAAAATGAAGCAACATTAGGTATGTTGATTTGTTAAGCTCATGAAAGAAACTGAAATTCATTTTTTTTTACTTTTTGGAGTTTGTGGCTTAAAACAGCTTTACCCGTTGGAACCTTAACTGAAATTTGATTTTAGGATTAACTTTAAACAAAATAATAAATACACCTGGCAAAAAAATTTTATAAATCATTATCAAAATACTACTTTTAAAAATTATCCACTTTTCGCTCATTAAATTTTTTTTTTTTCGTTTGTAAACGTAATTTGGTAAAAAACAAAAAGACAGTAAAAATATCCATAAGACTTTTATTAGAGCCACCAAATTCGAAACCTAGACTCTCCTAAGTCGTCAAGTGATCACTAACAAACGGTTCTTCTCTAACCCCATTTTCAAGGGTACCCCCATAAAAACCCCCCTATTGATGCTTGCGGATTCCCTTTTTATCAAACAAGTTCCAACCACCTTTCAACCAAAAGAGTTGAACAAATCTCTTAGAATGGTTGGGTAGAGTTTTGGTAAAATAAACCTCTAAAAAAGAGGCTTGGCAAAAAAAGCCGGTTTTCAGGACCTCCATATTTTAGACTTTTAGTACACCAAAAAGTTAGTTATGATAGCACAATAATTCATGCCAAATTTTAAGATGAGCATTAAGGTTACGAAACATCTGAGGTCAAAGGGTTAGGCATTATATGATGCCCGTAAAAAATTTGGCGGACGGATTTCTTTATTTTTGCATTTTTGAATTCCTTGTTACAAAAAAACGAATAATAATTATAATAAAAATTTAAAGTTTGGTGCAATGTAAAGACAAAACTCTGATTATATTCACATATATATTAACTTGTGATACTCATACGCAGAGTCCACTTCGACACCAGATGTTTCCTAAACCAGTATGCTACTCATCTTAAAATTTTGCATAGAATATTGGGGCATAATAACTAACTATTTAGTGTACTATAAAAGTTTTAAAAATCGAGGACCTAAAACCTTCCATTGAAGGGGCAGGGCCAAGAAAACTTTGAATCAGTATCGAATTTTGATGTACCAAAACTTTTTTTAAAGAATTTTTTTTATTTTTTTCGGTAAGAGGGATCCTAAAAGTGTAATCGGTCACTTCTATCTTTTTATAAATAAAAGATTTAAGAATTGATATAAAGCATTTTTTATTATTCAAAATATATTGAGAGTGTCATAAAGGTTTTTTTTTTTTTGAGTTTTGAAACACAATTCTCGATGTGATGACGTAAAAAATATTATATACGTTATATATCTTATCTGACGAGTGTACGTTTATTGGAAAATAAAAAAATAATGATCCAGGGAAGATTCAGAAAAACCTTATCAGACCAATCAAAAATTAAGAAAATTCAGTAAATACATCAAAATATTTAAATTACAAAAAAATAAATTAATAACATTTAGTTAATGTTATTGCAATCAATAAGTCTTCATTTGTGTTTGATATTTAATCATTAAGTCCAAGCTGTGTTCGCAAATTAATAAAACTTGTTGCTTGCCAATCAAAAATTAAGAAAATTCAGTAAATACATCAAAATATGTAAATTAAAAATTAACAACATTTAGTTGATGTTGTTGCAATCAATAATTCTTTATTTGTGTTGGATATTTAATCATCAAGTCCAAGCTGTGTTCGCAAATTAATAAATCTTTCTGCTGGTATTGGATTTGTTAATACATCTGCCACTGTTATGCCGCATTTCCACTGAGCCTCGTTTTGTTATCGCGTTAACAATTTATCGAAAAACGCGGAACAGTGTTTCCATTGCGTTTTAGCGTTAGCGTTCGAGTTTGTTATGTAGTAAAAAATTGTACAGGTTAAAAATTTTTTTTTTTTTTTTTTTTATGCAGATTTTTAATATAACGAATGGATGTAAGTGTTGTTGTTTTAGTAACTGCTGTCCAATACCAGCATGATAAGGTAATCCGTCATTTGAATATATGCAGCTGAAGCTTTTATGTAAATGTTTATTTTTGCGGTTACTTTGTCAGCTGTTTTCATAAGTATGCGCTACTTATGATTGCCAAATTATTCGAACCGATAAGAGAAATCGGTTTGAAATCGGTGAGAAATCGATTTGAACGCGTGTTATCGAAAGTCGCGTTCAAAATTAACGCGACTTTTTCCCATACCTAACTGCCTATCTTTTTTGTATACGATTTAACTCGATTTTGTCGAGTTTTTAACGCTCACGCGGAACGCGGCCTAATGGAAACGGGGCCCTAATCTGTGAAAATCAACTTAACAGAAATTATTTTCTTTTCAATATGCTCGCATGTAAAATTATATTTTATATCTTTGTTCTCCTGTAGCAAGTTGGATTATTTGCTTTATTTGTGCAACTTTGATTGTCTTTAAATATACTATTTGGGTTATCTAACTTAAGCTCTATTTAATTAATTAAGGATTTTAGCAGTGATGCCATTTTAGCTTTCTTTTTTCTCTTTCGCACTCATGCATCGTGAACTGTACTGAAATTGAAAACAGTACAGCATTTGAGAGTTTCCATACGAAAAAGATCAAAGTTGCAAGTCAAGTTTTTGATTTTGTTCAATTTGTAGTATTTGGGGGTAGTAATAGCTCAGTCAAGTATTTTTTATAAATTTTCAAAATTTTAGGAATTACGTCACTTTTGATTTTTGGTGCTTTATTTTTTCAAATTCTTGTAATTTAAAGAGTTTTTAACCGATTTCAATGAAATTTATAGGGCGTGTAGAGAAAATTGTAAGGTTTTAAATAAATTTGAAGTGGATTTAAAAACACAAAAAAAAATTTTAAAACTTTTTTTTCTGTGTGCTATAAATTGACCAACTTTGAACAAAATCAAAAACTTGACTTGCAACTTTGATCTTTTTCGTATGAAAACTCTCATCTGTGTGTGAGAAAGAGAAAGCTAAAATGGCGTCACTGAATTTCAGCCGTAAAGCTTCTCGAACACATTGGAATAAAGCCTTGTATTCTGCTTCTGTACTCCAAAAAATTTGACAGCCTTCAAACATTTTAAGCAGATACCCTGTAGTACTTCGTATGTCTGTTTCATTTCCTGCCCAATCTTAATACGTATAGCAAAAAATAATATTTTCAAAATTTTCCTTTCTTGTGAATGTCAATTTGAAATTAACTGTACCTTTAAGATATCTTAATATTCTTTTAGGACATTGCCATAACTCTTTGTTGTTTTTATTGGTGTATCAGCTTAATATATTGGGTGCACAACTAAATAATTTCGTATTTGTTACTAACCTCATATCTATTTATGTAGTCAATATTTTGACAGTGACAGCTATTCTATGTTAAAGCGCGCCAAAAAATCAAGAACATTTGATATGTCACAGTGAATATTAGTAAACACACAAATTTTTTTATTACAGTCAAAATGTCAAGTTACGTTCCAAAAAAACAGCATTTGCGGGGAGGTTTGCTTTTGTTCTTCAATTTAAAGAAAAGTGCAACAGAAGCACATCGTTTACTCTCAGAAGCTTATCCTTAATATGCTCCAGAGGTTAGAGTATGTCAGCAGTGGTTTGCACGATTTAAAAGTGGTGATTTTGACACAGAAGACAAAGAGCGACCAGGTCCATCAAAAAAGTTTGAAGACGAAGATTTGGAGGCATTACTCGATCAAGATTCATGTCAAACTTAAGAAGAACTTGGAAAAACATTGGAAATCACTCGACAAGCCATTTCTAAACGTTTAAAAGCAGCTGGATACATTCACAAACAAGGAAATTGGGTGCCACATGAATTAAAGCCGAGAGACGTTGAGAGACGATTTTGCATGTCTGAAATGCTGCTTAATCGCCACAAAAAGAAATCGTTTTTGCATCGTATTGTCACTGGCGATGAAAAGTGGATTCATTACGACAACCCTAAGCGTAAAAGATCATATGTGAAGCCAGGCCAACCAGCCAAATCGACACCAAAGCCGAATATTCATGGTTTGAAGGTAAGGCTCTGGATTTGGTGGGATCAGAAGGGTGTGCTGTACTATGAGCTGTTAAAATCGGGCCAGACAATCACGGGAGAGCTATACAGGCAACAATTGATACGTTTGAAGCAAGCAATAGCCGTAAAACGGCCAGAATGGGCGACCAGACACGAAAAATTGATTTTCCATCATGACAATGCTCGGCCACATGTTGCAGTACCGGTCAAAAATTATTTGGAAAATGCTGGATGGGAAATTCTACCTCACCCGCCTTAAAGCTCAGACATAGCTCCTTCTGATTACCACTTGTTTCGGTCGATGCAGAATCACCTTTCTGGAATACGGTTCACCAGTGTTTAAAGTATTAAAAAATGGCTTGATGATTTTCTCGGCGCAAAAGATGAGAAGTTTTTTTGGGATGGAATCCATAAATTGCCTGAAAGATGGGAAAAAGTTACCGCTTCCGATGGACAATATTTTGAATAAAATATTTTTTCACTTTCATACTTAAATAAATGGTTTTTTTTTAACAAAAAATACGAAATTATTTAGTTGTGCACCCGATACTTAATGATGTATATTAATCTGGTCGAGTATTGTATGAGTGGCAAGGCATAAGAAGAAGAGAACTGACATGAAAGGCAAACGCTTGTTTTATACAGAGGTGTCAGGGAAATCTCTACCAACCCAATTTCAACCGAATTCCAACCAAAAGAGATTTCAAGGTGTCACACAAATCTCTTTGGGTTGATTTCAAATCTCTCAAGTTTTTGTTAGAGATTTGATACAGTTTTAGTAAAATATACCATTAAATAATATGTTTTAATCATATAAGTTATATTAGCACAAACGTTATTCATTTTCTGAATTACCTTCACGATATCAATCTAAAATAACACTGGTATAATTGTTTAATTAGAATTTTACCAAATCTCTAGCAAATTAACTGCAAATAAAATTCTTAAGCAAAACTAACTGAACAAAAGGAATTCCAACTTGCTCGAAATGAACTTTTATATTTTTTGAAGATTAGTTTTTGTCAAATTAGTAATTGTATTTTGCTTTATAACCCCGAATTAAATGTTCATTTATGTATTTGCGTAAAATATTAATACTCTGAGTTGGCCGCTTAGCATAAGAAATTTATTTAGTGATGGGAAAATTTTTTAACTAATGTAACTGTCGCTAGTATCGCCCGCACATGTCTATGTACAACAATGCACTTAGCAGACGTCATGCCACTTGATTTATTTGGCGAGGAAGTTATTTTAAATTTTCTTTGGTTTAATTTAAAAAGTACGATCACAAATTCGAGATTAATTTATTTCTCATTTAACATAAAATAAAGTTTTCAGATTTTGTCATATAAAATGTGAACAAAATATGAAAATTAAATGTCTACATAAATGTTTAGCTGTAATAACAGCCCCTTCCATATATTGGCAAAAATGTCTTCGAACAATAAAATCTTTCGAAATTCTGTGGCACCGAGATTTTATTTTAGAGATTTACTTACCAACCGAATGCAGATTTACTAGAGATTTCCCTGACAACCCTTATATTTACCGATCCTTGTCTCGTCCAAAGTAAAACATCAAATCTGTGGTGAGAAGGAAAAAGTACTTAAGTCGACAAAAATTGAGATAAGTATACTACGCTGATCTCCATAACGAAAAGAGCCTCCATGCAAAATTTGAATTATTTTTTACGATTTTTACGAAGTTATAGATAAATTAATTTTTGCTTATTAACACTTTTACGTACAATTTTAAATTATTTTAAACTTAGAAAGTGCTCTCGTGTAAAACGGTAAAATCAGACTTAAGCAGTTTTTCCTTTTTACAAGAAATATTCATTATAAACTAAATAAATAACAAGAAAAAAGTTAACTTCGATTGGACCGAAGCTTATATACCTGTTACACATCATTTGAAGTGGATAGATCTACGTGTGCAGCATTTGTATTAAATTTTACTTTTGTATGGAAGCTATATCTAAAAGTGGGCGTGGCACATTGATGTTAACATAGAAAGTACACCAAGGGACCTAGAAAAGCTTAAGTTTAAAATTTCAATTTAATATCTTTAAAACTGAGCGAATAAATCGCGCAGCAACAAACAGACAGACAGACGGACATGTCTAAATCGATTCGTCTCATCAAGCTGATCAATAATATATATACTTAATAGGGTCTACGATGCCTCCTTTAATGCGTTACAAACTTTCCGACAAACTGAATATACCTGTGTTACACTATGTGTAACAGGTGAAAAAATAATAAAAAAATGTATATTCTGGATTAAAGTCTGCAAGTCTTGCTTTATGTCTTAGTTGCCAAATTAATACTGTTTAACTCCCTTTTGCAATCCATTATATTTTTATTTGGTGGTCCTTGCACCATAGACCATGTATTGTTTTGGGAATGAGAATCTAATTTGTCTTGTATTGCTTTCTCCCAATTAAGTTTGTCATCTCGATACTTTATTTCTTCAAAGCAATTTTGTATGTTATTAAAACAAGTATAAGAGTTCCTTATACCCTTTTCTAATAATTAATAAGAAGTTTTTGGTTTGTCTCTTAATCTTTCACTGCGTCTAGTTCTTCGATTTCACTATATTACCACTGGATCGGTATTCTCCAGACATGTGGAATTTTCATAAGGCTTCTTCATAATAGTATCTGAACTATCAATTAAAGTTTTTCTATTTTCTGTTTTCTACTTCAAATTTCCTTGACTTGATATTCCACAATTTGTAGCTATTCGATTCATAGCAAACAAGTTTACTTTTAGTCGATTTTTCATTGAACTTTCGTTTTCTAACTTTTTTAAGTACTGTTGAACCGAATATGTTAAGATATTTCAAATCAAGCTTTTTATTTTACCACATTTCATTAGGTGTTTTCTTAACATTTTTCAAATCTCTACTGGGGTTTATATTAATTAGATATGTTGCTGTTAGAACTGGTTCTCCGCGAAAACTTTTTTGTTATTCTTCAAATCATTCTTTCAAAACACCATTTAATTGTGGAGTGTGAGTAATTGTGACAGCGATACCTTTTCCAGAACAAAACTCACGCATCTCATTAGACAAATATTCTCTTCATTATCAATATATAAATTAACCAATTTTTAACCCGCTTGGTAAGCGGGCTGTCAAGAATACTACCACAGCAGGCTCTGTTTGACGTAAGAGCCGTCTAAAGAGTCTCCTCGATGTGAGGTTGGTCGGTGGAATGGTTAAATACGACGTAAAACAAAATAACCCATGAAACACACAAATTGAATGATGGCTAGTCTAAACGAAAGTACTCCAGGTGGCAGACACAGATGTGTTAATCCCCCGTGGATAATTCCGCGGCAGGGGCAAGGATTCTGGAGGCCCCAACTACCGTTAGAGCATATAAAAAAGACGATCCCCGAAAACGATACAAGGATCACGACATACGTATGTGCACCTGGAACGTCCGAACCCTTAACAGGGATGGTGCAATAGAAGAGCTCATTACCACTCTTGACAGCTTCAGGACAGTCATTAGTGCTATCCAGGAAATGCGATGAACTGGTCACGTTTGCATAAACTTAGCAACCTTCGACATATACTACAGTGGCCGTGAGAGGTAACTCATATTTGGATGTGGCTTCGTGGTTGGTAATAAACTACGCAGACTCGTCTCCAGGTTTACAGCTGTAGATGAACGTCTCGCCTCGATACGCATCAGAGCTAAATTTTACTACATAAGTCTTATATGTGTTCATGCCCCGACAAATGTAAAAGATGACTTGGAGAAAGACGAATTCAATGAGCGTATAGAAGGCCTCTACGATCGCTGCACCAAGCATGACATCAAAATTGTCATCGGTGATTTCAACGCACAAATTGGGAGAGAAGAAATCTTTCGCCCTACCATCGGTAAACTTAGCCTACATGACACCACCAACAGTAATCGATTAAAGCTAATCGATATTGCTGCGGGAAGGAACATGCTCATAAGTAGCACCAGATTCCCACATCTCGAGATTCACAAGGCAACATGGCGTAGGTGCGACCTAAGTATCCGCACCCAAATAGATCATGTGGTGATTGATGCTAGGCACTCTTCTAGCGTGCTTTATGTAGGAGCGTACAGAGGTTTTAACATCGAGTCAGACTACAACCTTGTTCTAGCCAAGGTACGTACTAGACTCAGCACAGCGCACGCCAAGCGAGCTACCATACAACGAAAGCTAGATGTTGGTAGGTTTAAGTCACAGCAGACTGCCTCTGCCTTCTAAACAAGGGTCTCCCATCTACCCCAAGAGAATCCTCCTGCCTCTGACTGTATCAACGATCAGTGGAAGCGTATCTCAAACTCATTAGCTACGGGAGCCAAAGAGGTTATTGGCTGCACTAAACTTCGACTTGGTACGATGATGAATGTCGTACCGCTACTGCAGAGAAGAATATAGCACTACAAAGAACTCTGCAGGTGGGAGCAACACGAGCTGTTGTTGAGCGATATAGCGAGAAACGGAGAGAGGAAAAACTCCTGATCAGACGGAAGGAAAGAGAACTAGAAAGGCGTGAAGTGGAGGAGGTTGATGATGAGTAGCAGAAACGAGACCCGTTTTTTTTATCAAAAAATCAAACGTATGACCGATGGTCGTAAGCAAAGAGCTTCGTTCTGCAAGGATGAACAGGGAAACATGGTAACCGATGTCCAGGAATCACTAAGGCTATGGCGAAGCCACTTCTCTACCCTACTTGGTGGCGATGACGGCAACAATACCGCTGGGGGGAGATGATGAATATCTGGGTCCTCCGACCGATGATGGGATTCCTGTGGAGCCACCAGACTATGACGAGGTCTTGGAAGACACACAAAGACTTAAAAATAACAAAGCGGTAGGGGCAGACGAATTACCCGCAGAGTTTTTTAAGACCGATGGCGAAGATTTGATTGGATGTATGCATCAACTCTTGTGCAAAATATGGTCTCGTGAGCGTATGCCTAATGACTGGAACATAAGTGTCCTGTGCCCAGCTCCACAGAAAGGAGATTTTGGAGTCTGCGCAACCTATCGCGGAATAAGTCTCCTCTTAGTCGTATGTAAAATACTATCTGGCGTAATATGCAATAGACTGAAACCGTACGTAGGACATATAGTTGGACAGTAGCAGTGCGGTTTTAGACGAAAGAAGTCAACCATCAACTCCATATTTACGCTATGCCAGATCCTGGAAAAAAAAACCAAACAGAAGCAAATCGACACACACTATCTATTTGTCGACTTCAAAGCCGCTTTCGACACTCCAATCAGATCAAAGTTTTTCAAAGCATTGAGTGGTCTTGTTATCTCGTCAAAAATCGTCCGCCTTTGTATGATGACGCTGGAAACACCCAAACCGTTTTCAAAGCCGCTTTCGACACTCCAATCAGATCAAAGTTTTTCAAAGCATTGAGTGGTCTTGTTATCTCGTCAAAAATCGTCCGCCTTTGTATGATGACGCTGGAAACACCCAAACCGTTTTCAGGATCGGTAAAGATCTCTCCGACCCCTTTGACACCGAGAGGCTTCAGACTGGGTGATGCGTTGTCGTGCGACTTTTCAACCTCCTGTGGAGTACATTCTGAATCAATGCCCAAACGTTCACCGGAAATTTAATATTTTCTACAAAGAAACTATGCTGCTCGCATATGCCGACGACATAGATATTATCGGAAAAAAGTCTCGAGCGATCATCGGCGCGTTCTCAGACATCGAAAAAGAATCTCGTCCTATGGGACTGACGGTCAACGAGAACAAGACGAAGTACTTGGAATCCACTCGCAGGCGATCTGCACGTCGCAGAAAGTCTTTGAGTATATGGAACTTCAGCTTTGAGACTGTAGAAAACTTCATCTATTTGGGCTCAGATGTAACAACAACAACGTCATCAATCAGGAGATTAAAGCAGTTGCGAAGTAGAGTGCTGTCCAGAAAAACAAAGATTAAACTCTACAAGACGCGACAATGCCGGTCCTGATGTATGGCTCAGAAGCATGGGTCATGACAGAATCGAATAAGTCGGCGTTGGGCGTATTTAAGAGGAAGATACCTCGGAGAATCTTTGGTCCAGTTAGAGTGGAAAATGACATCCGTATGCGCACGAACGATGAACTGTACGAGCTATACGCTGACATCGACATAGTCATGACATCAAAGTGCTGGGCTGGCTGTTTGGAGACATAGAAGCTCCAGCAAGAAATGTTTGGAAGCAAATTGTGAATCAAATCGGAGGGGCGCGGCAGAGAGGACGTCCGCCGCTGCGTTAGGAGGACCAGGTCCTAGATGACATCCGCAGGATCGGAATCCCAAGATGATATTTTAAGGCACTGGATTACAACAGCTGGTGCCGAATCTTATGTGATGTCAAGGCCGACAATCGGCTGTAGTGCCACTTATATATGTATATATTCATCATATATATATGTATATATGTAGAACTTATACGAATTTAACGTTAAATAAGTTTTTTGTTTTAATGGAATAACAGTTCTAGACACTTTTACATACATGTTTGCTATCGCAACAAAACGAATGCCATTTTTCGAACAACTTAAGTTTATGAAGTGAACCTTTTTATTTATTGATTGTTTTCTAAGGGGGTTTGAGAGTTTTCCGACGCATTTTGCGTTACTCATTTTGCGTTATTATTGTTGGTTTCGGTTGCCTCTGTCTCTAGAGTTTTCCTGTTTTGACCTTGAACCCAATTGTTTCCTTGGTTATTTTTATTGCCTCGGTTATTATTGTTGTGGTTGAAACCTCTACCACTATTACCTCGGCCGCCTCTATTGTTATAATTTTATGCGTGGTTGATAATATAGGACAGTGTTTGTCTGTTCTGTTGCTTCTGTGCAACTGTTGACTAATTTGGATATGGCATCATTCATATTACTGAATGTGCCAGCCTGCATGATAAATTCGACCTTATTAATTGCGCAGTTTTGTGTCATTGCTTTAACCGCCAACGTTGTGCTGTATTTGTTTGTTAAATCAGGGCTTAAACCATCGTTGATATAAGCTCCTTCAAGAGACTTGGTATGCCTTTCCACCTCTTAGGTGTATAGATTTGCTGTTTTACTTTTCTGTTGCAAGTTAAGGAGTTTTGCAGAAATTACTTCTACAGATTATACTTTGACTGTCTTTGTTAATTGTCGAATTATTGCAGCGATCGTCTGCTTGCTACTGATTAAGTTTATAGCATGGCTTTTTAACTTTGTTTTAAGAAAGCTAATGGCTGTAAGCTCATGTGCGCCTTTCAAAAAGTCTAGTAGATTCAAAAAATCTACTAAGCTTTGTAGGTTTTCAGCTTTGCCATCAAATACTTGTATCAAAGATGAGGCTAATTTTAAAAAACTCTTATACTGTTTGTGGGAGCCAGCTCCTATATAACCGGGGGAATAACATGTCGTAGGAATTGCTACGCATGCCGTAACGGTTCTCTGTAGGAGAAGTGCGACTACTACCTCCATCGTGGTGGCTCCTGGAAACAGGCTTTCAGAAAGATCTAGAATCTACTAACAGCCTGTCTAAATTAGTCGTGCGGGGGCATGTGCTGATGTTTGGGTGATCATGTTCACTTCATCGTGACTCATGATCATCCTCATGACAACACATGTCCTTTCCTCCCATGGGGCCGGATCAAGATGTGACGTGAACCGTGTCGATGATCAACCTGGCTGGGGGCCCCCAAATAGCCCAGTCGCTAACGGTACCTCCTCGACACCGGGTCGCCTCGAGGAGTATAAAGACCTTACCTGTACATAGCGGATCTCTGTGCAGGTGGACCGTTTGTTCTCCGCAAATAGACTATCACATGGAAAATAAGAAGAATAAAAACATAAAATTACCGCGGGACTGCACCGCGTCACAGGCTGCAAGTCAGCTTGAGCAAGCGAGATTGGACGATGTCCGTCCGCAGAAGGCACGTGCGCAAGCACGAGCAAGTTCCACGCCCAGCGTACGTCCCAGGCCGAGTACCGAGGACACGCGCGCACATCGAGGCGTACAACGGCAGACGGATCGAGCATCCACTGCAACACGTAGACCAGGCGGTAGCCAGATAACCCCTCCCACTAATCGAGAGGGAAACTCAGCCTCATCGAAGAGGCCCTTCCTCCCACCACTTGGAGCACCAGGAGGTCTGGATGATCCACACCGCCGAGGACTAAGTGGGGCGGGAGTGAAGTGGTACCTAAGATACATAGAGCAAGGTATACCGCAGCAGGAGGCCAAGGCGAAAGCCTTAGGCCACAAGACTGTGCAGGAGCCTAGACCGGCCGCAAAAAGGGCTAACAGGACACTCACCCCCCCAGAGCACAAGGGGAAGAGAAGCAAGACAGCTCCTAGGGTACAGGACAGGCTGGATGAGGGACCATCCACGTCCGCAGCGGCCCTGGAGAGAAGGAGGGCCCGGGAAAGACCCGCTCCCACCACATCCGCAGTATCTAAGGATGTGAGCTATGCCGCGGCAGTGAAGTCCACTAAGGTGGCAGTCCTTCCGTGTGACTACCCACAGGTGTCACTCTCACCGGAAGACTTGTCGGAATTGGAGGATCTCATCCTCTTTGAAGTTGCCCAGGGCTGGAACCACAAGATCAGGTTCGATGCCGTGCACTTCAGGCCAGGGATGCTGATCATCGACTGTGCCGACGAAATCACGACGGAGTGGCTGCAAAACCACGTCCCGACGTTAAAGGATTGGAAGGGCCCAATTCTTACAACACTTAACCGGAGAGAACATTCCCTCAACGGAGATTATCCATGTGTTCCTTCCGAGGTGCGCGAGTTGGAAGGTCGAAATGCTTCTGAATCTCATCGAAGCAATGAATGACATAAATACCCAGTCGTGGAAAGTAATTTCCGCACGGAAGGAGGGGAATGGTCAGCTCCTGGTAATAGGAGTGGATGACGAGTCGAAGCAATTCCTCGTCGATAACGGACTAAAGATCCGTTTCCGGTATGGTTTTGTCCCGGTACACCTGAAGCGCAAGCGACAGGATGCGGACGACGAGCCAGCAACACCGGAAGGCGTACCATCGGAGGCAGCGGCCGAAGATGAGGTGGAAGAAGGCAACTCCACGGAAGAGCCAGAATCTACACCCGCAGACGCGGAGTGTAAGATAGAAAGACCAATCTCACCGATGTCCGTGAACTCGGACGTCATTTTGGTCGATGATGAGGGTGCTGAGCTCTCACCGCAAGAGCTACAAGAAGCGGAGGAGCTCCTACGCGACGAGGATACCACCCTCGTAGCGGAGGAGATCGAACCATCGGTGGAAGATGAGCGGGCACAATAGCCCCGCCATCACGATAAGCGTTGCCCAGGTGAACGTCCATCACGCTAAGGCAGCATCAGCTGTCTTAGCAAGGACGTTCACAAAACAACACCTCGGGATAGCGCTTATCCAGGAGCCCTGGTGCCATGAGGGCCGAGTAAAAGGTCTATACACCAGGAACACGAAGGTAATATGCGACAATAGGCAAGAAAAGCCTAGGGCCTGCATAATGATTAGAAATAACATTAATTATACTGTACTTTCAGAATACTTAACTCGGGACTGCGTGCCAATCACAACCGAGTTGGAGATTGAAGGAAGCAAAAGGCAGGTAGTGGTAGCCTCAGCCTATTGTGCGGCCGAGAAACCCTCACCACCAGAAGAGCTGGAAGGCCTGGTGGAATTGTGCAACCAACGAGGCATGCAAATCGTTGTGGGATGCGACGCCAACGCCCATAATGAGCTATGGGGCAGCACGGATACTAATTCAAGGGGTAAGTGTTTACTTGAATTCCTACTTAGAAATAGCCTTACTACTAACAACCAGGGATGCACACCAACCTTTGTTAACAGAGTAAGGGAGGAAGTGTTAGACATTACTTTTAGCAGTCTAGCGCTAGAAAATAAAATTAGTAACTGGCATGTATCTCAAGAACCCTCCATGTCAGACCATAGAATAATACGTTTCACCATAAAGGGGGGAACGACCCACCACTCAGTGAAAAGAAATCCCAAGAAAACGAATTGGGATTTATACAGAAGCACTCTGTCTAGCATAACACCCAGGGGGGAGCTTAAGTGCTCCAGACATCCCCTCGAGTTAGAACAGAAAGTTTTCGAACTAAACGAAAACATTACCCGGGCTTATGAAATTGCCTGCCCACCTGCTAAAGCTAGGCGTGAGAATGACGCCCCATGGTGGAACGAGCGCCTAGAGAAGCAGAGGAAGAAAGTTAGGAAACTATTTAATAGAGCGAAAAGCACAGACCGGTGGGTGGAATACTCACAGGAGCTTACACTCTATAACAAAGAATTAAGGAAGGCAAAACGCAGAAACTACAGAACCTTCTGCGAAAGTATATCTTCTACTGCCACAGCTGCCCGCATCTACCGGGCAATGGCAGGAGTCCAGGCCGAATCGAATATAGCACTTCGCAGGCCAGATAATTCCTACACGGAAAACGAAGAGCAAAGAATTAGGCTCCTATTAGAAACGCACTTCCCAGGAGCTAGAGATGTTGAGTCCCAGTCCGAGGAAGAGTTTAGGCGAGCAAGCTGGGAAAACCTTATGCTTGCTAAAAGTATAGTAACAGAAGAAAAGATTAGATGGGCATTATCCACCTTTCAACCTTTTAAATCTCCTGGACGGGATTTTCCCCGCTCTACTACAATGCTGTTGGAGTCTGGTAGTAGATGGACTATTAACTAGACTAAGCAGCAATGGCATACAATGTCAAGGGTACGCTGATGACATTGTAATCATTGCAACAGGTAAATATGAAGAAACCCTCTGTGATATAATCAACAGGGGCCTAAGTATAACTCAAGAATGGTGCAGGGAGGTCGGACTTAATATAAATCCGGCCAAATCTGTCATTGTACCATTCACTAGGAAGTATAAGTTACCTAGGCTTAAGGCGGTTGTACTGAGAGGTGTGGAAATACCTTTTAGCACAGCCGCAAAATTCTTGGGCTTAACCATGGATAGCAAACTTCTATGGAAGGAACACACAGATGATGTAATTCGTAGATGCACTAAGGCCCTGTTCGTATGCAGGAAATTAGCAGGAAAATCCTGGGGATGCAAACCCAGTACCATGCTATGGCTATACAGCATGGTAGTAAAACCTATACTCCTATATGGGGTGATTGCGTGGGGTGACAGGTCGAACCAACTTACGACCAAAAGAAAACTCGAGTCGTTACAACGACTAGCATGCATAGGGATTACTGGGGCGATACGTACCTGTCCTACAGCAGCACTGGAAGCACTTCTAGACCTAACACCACTGGACATAGAAGTGAATTTAAAGATGAGAAGCACACTCATTCGCATACTGATAGATGGAGACAAAACTGCAACTACATTCTGCAAGAAACTCCTGTCAACGTGGACGGGAGGGTGTCAACTTCTGTCAATGCCTATGGACCCTATAACCAAGAGGTACAACATTGGCAAAGACTTTACCATCAGATGGTCAAGCAAGAAAACTTGGACATCCGAAAACGCTTACAAAATGAAACCACACACTATAAAGTGGTACACAGACGGTTCACTTACCGACGAAGGAGCCGGTTTGGGTGTAGCTGGCCCAAGAACCGAACTATGGGAATCCCTAGGTAAATACACTAGCATCTTTCAGGCAGAGATCTGCGCCATAATTCGTTGCGCACAGATTAATATTGGCAGGAACTATAACAACTGCGATATAGCAATACTGTCAGACAGTCAGGCAGCCCTTAAAGCGCTGCAGTCAGACACAGTAAAATCTAAACTAGTACAAGAGGCTATAGCCACCCTAAATGTACTAGGACAGAGCAACAGAGTACAACTATTGTGGGTACCAGGACATACTAACATCCCAGGCAACGAGCAAGCAGACGCTCTAGCCAGGAAGGGGGCCGCAACTCCTTTAATAGGCCCAGAACCTTATTGTCCCATTGGAAGCCACACACTTAATGAGACAATACGTAAAGACAGGAAACGTGCCAGGGACGAACACTGGGCTTTAAAGCAGGGCATGCGACAGGCCAAATTGCTAATAGAGGGATTCAACTCTAAGGCTACCAAAACATTGGTTAAGCTGAATAGAACTCAGCTAAGGATCATGATAGGGCTCTTAACAGGTCACTGCAGACTTAGGAAACACCTACATGTAATGGGTGTAGTAAGCTCCTCTGAGTCGATTCTGTGGTAGTATGGAGGAAACACCTATCCATATTCTATCAGAATGTGTAGCTACATCCAGAAGCAGAATGTCATTGCTAGGAGGACATACACTCTCCTTAGAGCAGGTTAGGAAAACAGAACCTATGAAAATGATAAGATTCATTCAAAGAATAGGGCTAGATTCAGAAATTTATTTAGCTAGTAAGGGGGTACAATATATCTTTCAGGTAGCAGTACAATTACCCCATACCGCAACAATATATCAATATACTGTTTGTGCCATGTTTGTATTTGTATCAATTGTTGTTTTTTCTTTCTCGGGTGTTTCAATATCGCTATCGGGCTCGATAACGAGTATTGATTTAAACTCGTCTAATTCGTGTAGCTGGTTTTCATTAAAATTAGTAAATGTTTTAAAATTGTCGGGTACATTTATGCTAATGTTTCGTCTAGTGCTTATAGTTTTCAATATTGTGTTTTGGGTTCATTTGTGAGAATATTCTCAATGGAAGTTACTTCAAACACAATATAGTTATTTTGTGTTAATAGGATTTTTAAATGATAACTCTTCTAATTATTGTATCTTTATTGATACATATTGTAAGATTTTTGATTTTTTCCTTACTAATGCATTCCATTCCATGTTCTTAATGGATAACCTATCTATGCAAACGTACTAACTCTATTGTACTTACTTTTAGTATTGAATGTTCTTCTTTAATGAGTTTGATTTAAACATATGGGAGCGTACTCATAGCCATGTCCTTTTAAGTTTTGTTACAGAATTTTAAGTGCATTAATACGAAAATTAGGTTTGTTACCATATATTTCATTAACTTTGTTTTCAATCATTTTATCTTTTTCTATTTTGTTTATATTATCGGCTCTGCTCTGGTAAGGTCTTTTATTATATTTGATATAAACTGTCAATAACAATTGACAAACCGTTACAATTGTTAGTATGAGTAGAAGGATCCGCAACGAATATATATCCGCAAAGATTGTGTATTGTATTGTGATCCACTGTCTTGACATTGTTGACCACATTGACCTTATTGTCTTTTTGCATCACGAGAGTGGCTAAACCAACCCATTTCGAAATCTATTCTGATTATTGTCTTTCTTTTTTTTGAAGCACTTAGAACACTTGTGCGAACTCGTACTCTCTCATCATATGACTGGGTGCCAAGCAATTCAAACACAATTGCTTCTCTCTTTCAAATTCTGTTCTCTGTCTAGAATTGAGATCATAAAATCTGGAGTACCTGCATAAAACATGCTTGGAAGAACCACACATTTGACAATGACTCATTGAATTATTTAAAAAGTACGTTTCGGTTTGTGGTTGAACTCAAAAGATTTTGAAGAGCTTGGTTTCGAAGAACTGCGAAGATTGGAAACTGTTTCGAACGTCTGAAACCTGCTCGTTAAAAATCTGTCCATCTCTATCCATTTCGGGATTACTCTTTTGTTAATGTTAGATAGTATCTGCAAGGTGAGTGGAGCACAAAAACACTAAAATAGCATCCCAGTTCTCTATACTAATGCTACTAGCTTCCAAACTTGAAGTCTCTTCGCTACCACAAGATTTTGTAGATCTATCTTTTTCGCCTACCAGTTCACACGTAATGTTAAGCAAAGAACCACAAGTCACGTATGTATGTGCTAAAACACACGGACTGTCAGTTTTTTATTAGATCGATATCTAAATCTTTACACGGATTGCACATTAAATTATCATAAGCCTCTTTCAACGAATACCAAAGACGTCTCAATTCGTCCATATAAATGTCTATTGAAAACGAATTCTGCTTTTCTAGCTAAATTGCTCTACATTGCGCCACAAAACGCAAAAGTTCATCAGCGAAATTGTTAAATTTGTTTACCGTCATACCAAATAAACACACAGAAAAAAAGAATGAAAAACCTAATTCACAAAATTCAATCAGAAAGAAATATGTAAATATAGTTGCTAAATTGAACAATTAAACAAACTCTAAACCCCACAAACAATATCCAAAGAATGAACTAAAAACTTACATAGATTTACGCCTGAACCTCAATAAAATCAAAATTTCGCAAACCAATTAAAACACGATTTAATGGTTGCAAATTACAATGAGATTTAAAATAATTAGAGATATAAATCTAATTAAAATATTATTAAACAAGGAAAAACGTTAACTTCGGTGGAACCGAAGCTTAAATACCCGTTGCACAAAACTTTTAATAGTTTATATGTTGAGTAGGCGCTTAGATTAAATTTCACGATGAATTTGATCAAATATTAGCCCGATCCTTACAAGAGTGAACATTGGAATTGATTTTACCAAAATTTAATTGGATTCATTCAGAAAAAATGAATATTTAAATACAAAAATTCGAAAATGGGCGGTAAATTTGTATGGGGGCTATACCTAAAAATGGCCATGGCATTTTGGTTTAGACACTCGATGGCAAAAGAAATGTTTTTACCCTATTGTAAGCGAATACATTCGTAAATAATTCCTATTTTCATACAAAAATTTGAAAATGGGCGGTAAATTTGTATGGGGGCTATACCTGAAAATTTGCGTGGGTTCTTGGATTTGACACTCGATGACAAAAGAAATATTTTTACCCAATTGGGAGCGAATACATTCGTAAATAATTACAACTTTTATACAAAAAATCTAAAAAAATCGGTAAGTTTATAGTCGTTGCCGATAAAAGCTTAAGTTTAAAATTTTAGTTAAATATCTTTAAAACTAAGCGAATGAATCGCATAGCAACAACAGACGGACAGACAGACAGACATGGCTAGATCGATTCGTCTCATCGAGCTGATCAAGAATATATATACTTTATGGGGTCTCCGATACCTCCTTCAATGCGTTACAAACTTTCGGACAAACTGAATATACCCTTTTACACTATGTGTAACGGGTATAAAAATATTTTACAAATTTAAATCTAAACTTTTGCGACACTCTATTTGCTTTCAAATACTAAAATTTACTGTTTTCTTCAAATTAATAACTGCAATTGTTGTTGTTTTCGTGTGCAGCTTCGTTGCTTCAATAACTTTGGAGTCGTTGTTGTCCGCTATAAATAAAATAAAAAATCGAACAAAAATAAAAAAGGGGGTGAACGTTCTAAGACAAACTAAAAATATGTTCCAAAATATGTTCTCCAAAAATATGTTCCAATTGGGTCCCAAAGTTTCCGAATAGAAAAAATACATAACAGTTGCAATTTATTCATAAATTGTTTGTCTGTCCACCGATCACAAAACTCAAAAGATCTCGACGGACAAAACCGGGTTAGCTGTTACAAACGCAGACGCTCATACATACATACATATATATGTAGATACTGAGTAAGAGTTAGAAGAATAAAATAAATCACTCAAAGAGAAAACACTAAAAAGCGAAGAGGGAAATTAGAGGATGGCAAAACGAAAATAAAACGATATGTACGCTAGAAATTGAGAACTTTTTAATTTAATTAAAATAAATCGTACACACCTTATGCATAAAAAATATGGGGTTGGGAAAATAATTTTCGCTTTAAAATTTTAAAACTGCTCAACGCTCTGTACGCATATCCGGCTCGAAGGACCAAATGATTCTAATACTCCTATTGATGAAACCTGCAAAGAAAAACTCGAAGCTCCTTAACAATAAAAACACGTTTTGATTTTATAAATAAAAAATACCGAGTGCACAAAACTCAAACTTTATTCCACTAGTTGCGTACGCAGAGAGTTGCAGATAATGCCCGCCACACATAGTGTGAAGGGTATTATCAGTTTGTCGGAAAGTTTGCAACGCATTAGAGGAGGCATCAGAGACCCCATAAAGAATATATATTATAATATAATCAATAATTATTGATCAGCTCGATGAGACGAATCGATTTAGCCATGTCCGTCTGTCTGTCTGTTCGTCTGTCTGTCTGTCCGTCTGTTGCAACGCGTTTTTCTCGGAAAGTTTCAAAGATATTGACCTGAAATTTTATTTTTTTTATTTATTTTTTTGTTTTTATTTAGTTATTTGTGTTGACCATTCCACTGAAGCAACTTTAAACACATTATTGAAAAAGAAACAAAAATGACAGAGAATATCTCATGCTAAGTAATTACTAATTACAATGCCTACAATTTATTCAAAAATGTATCAATATTTGAGTCTAACGTTGTGTTGGCTAGTCGTTTGGATTGGGATCTATTGCCGCGTAGGTAGATCATCTGGGTGGAGTCTCTTGAGGCGCCTTCTGCATGTGTTGACAGCGAGAGCCGAAGCCAATTGGTTAATGTGATCACGTAGACGATCGTTGTATCTGGAGCTGTGTCGATTTATTTCATTAAAGACTGATGGCACATCTAAGTCGTTGCTAATGACCGTGTTATGAACAAACCACGGGGCATTACAGATACATCGTAAAGTCTTATTTTGCATTCTTTGTACACGCTCAATATGGGTTTTCGAGTCAGTGCTCCACAGTTGAAATTTTAAACTTAAGCTTTTTGTGCTCCCATTGTTCCCATTTTTAAATATAGCCCGTTAGGGCACGAATGACAACCCTCCGATGTTGGAAACTTTGATTTTGTTGAAGAATCAACAAAATGATGGGATTACTTTTGATATTCTAATATATCATATTTTCCTAAATGCTGATACTCTTAGAATAAGGGGCCAATTCTGATTCAACCAACATATCGATCTCAAGCGTAAGGCAGGGATTTCGATGTCCAGGCATGTCTGGAATGGTCGCTACCTAATGCAACTTCCGGTACTATCCCCTGATGTTGTTATCATTCCAAATTTATATGCATTGCTAGACACTACTATCTGTAAACCCAGATATCAGCCAGGATTAGCTAAAATATGAATTTTTAAATGAATGGGCCAAAACAACGCCTGGAAGCCCAAAAAATTGGTGGAATCAATGCCAAATGGAGTGACCCCTGCTCTAAATTATATAGGCTATCATACTAAACCATAAAAACAACTTAAGGGGGTATTCTAATTCGAGAGGCTGTTTTTGGACCATTTTTAAAAAAATCTTATTTGAAAAGGGAAAGAAATATTTGATTGGAGTTTTTTATCCAATTACAAATTAATTGAAGTTAACAAAAAAACATTTTTTTATGAGGGCTGTTCAATAAGTTATCGGCCTTCAAAGTACGTGGTCCTAAAAAGGTCTCCGAGGTGTCTGAAATGAAAAGTAACAAGGAAAAATGTTAACTTCGGTGGAACCGAGGCTGAAATACCCGTTACATGGGCGTGGCGTCTTAGTTTTGACCATGGATGACAAAAGAAATGTTTTTACCCAATTGGGACCGAGTACATTCATAAATAATTACTATTTTGAAACAAAAAATCGAAAAAATCGATATGTTTGTATGGGGGCTATACCTAAAAATGGGTCTGGCACCCTCATTTTCGAACTCAACCTAGTCGTTGCCGAGAAAAGCTTAAGTTTAAAATTTCAGCCCAATATCTTTATATCTTCATCGAAATAAATCGCATAGCAACAAACAGACGAACAGACAGACGGACATGGCTAGATCGAGTCGTCTCATCGAGCTGATCAAGAATATATATACTTTGTGGGGTCTCCGATGCCTCCTTCAATGCGTTGCAAACTTTTGGACAACTGAATATACCCGTTTACACTATGTGTAACGGGTATAAAAAATGGGGCTATAATCAAAATAGATGTAATTCTCGTCTGAGCCTCGAAAAAATGTTTACGGTCATTAAAAAAACTTTTTTTTGCCATTTTATTGGGGGGTTTCTGTGTAAAAGAAATAGCAAAAAAAAAAAAAAAAAATTAAATTATGATTTAGGTTCGGACAAGAATGGTGACAATTCTGCGTCGATTGCAACTAGTTTCATCAAAATCGGTTCAGAATTACGGGCTGCATCGTGTCGCCAGTTCGAAAAACGAGGTGTCCAGATAAACGCGTTTAAAGTTTGAAGTTATTTTTCTGCATACAAAAAACATAAATGATTAATTTAAGTATTCGGTTTAGAATTTCGACAACTGTTCGTCGATTGAACTTTGTTTCATTAAAAATAGCACCAAACTAATAGCATTCTCCGGACTGGAACCTTCTCAAGCATTCCTTTATATTGATGACTTAATGGTCAAAGGATGTTCCGAAAAACACAAGCTTTAAAACTTAAAATACACATATGTACGAAATACAACCTAAAACTGTATCCAGAAAATTGTTAGTTTTTCACGCATGAAGTGACTTTTCCAGGTCATAAAAGCACCGACAAAGGAGTCTTGTCTGATGACAAGAAATATGACTAAAAAAACTATCCAGTCCCTCATGATACGGACAGCGCTAGATGATTCATTGCGTTCTGCAATTACTATAAGCGCTTTATTGAAAACTTCGCCAGTAAACAAGCTTTTGGAGCGGTTTTAACTCAAGACCACAATGGAATTCAACTCCCAATAGCATATGCATCACGTTCACCCACAAAGGTTAAAATCAACAAGAGCATAACAGAACAAGAATCGACAGCAATTCATTGGGCACATTTCAGACCATATATTTATGGTAAACCCTTTACTATAAAACGGATCACAGACCTTTAACATATATTTTTTTCATGATCAATCCTATCTCAAAACTAACTCGCATGAGGCTCGAACTGAAAGAATACGAATACCTAAACAAGAATGAACATTATCTACGGTGGAACCGAAGCTTAAATACCAGAAACACGAATAAAAAAAATAAGTAAATTAATAATAACGCGATATATTTTTACTTAATTATAAGAACTTAATTATAAGAATTGATCTTAAAACGATTATTTAAAACTATGATAATATTTACAATTTGATATTAATTCTTTAATATTTACAATTTTTACATTAATTTTTACACGGTATGTTCAAATGCAAAGAGGACTTTTTGTTCAAATCAAGGAACACGTAACGCCATCTATTGAACATTGATAACATTAGAAAGGTACAGGTCTCACCTTTCAAACGCAGCCAACTTCATGTATATGGTTGCAGGTTTAAAAGTTACTCGCTTTTTAATGACAATATTGTTTTGTATTATCAACGTTCAATAAATGGCGTTACGTGTTCCAGGATTTAAGCAAAAAGTTCCCTTCGAATTTGAACATACCGTGTATATTTACTTATTTTACACTTATTTACTATAACTTAAAACTAACCCGTCGTGGCCACTGTATGGGGTTTCATACGTTTCACTTCATCGCCCACTTACTAAATTTGGAAAAACCCAATCAATCTGCGTTGATTGCTTTGTTGTTGCCGCATTTCTCAAAAGAGACGCTAATCCCAGTTCTGCAAACCGATCTTGGAGCTGATTAGCCATTAATAATAATAATAATTAATAATAATCGATATTAAAGTCCGCTAGCTCTACTACCTTTCCAGCATGCTCATCTATTACTTTTTTTGCATCATTAAGAATTTCATTTCGAAATTCTGCAACAGGATAAGAAGGATTCCTGTAAACTACTAAAAATGATGTATCTGTGGCGGCGTCATTAATATTATTATCGTTTTTCACTGTTGCCGCGTCACTATTATTATCGTTTGACATTGCTTTAGCGCAGCGAGTTTCGATCGCACTCAGATCTTAAACACAACTGAACTCTCTGTGTTCCTTTAATTATCTTGTGCTTACCGAACCACACTCGGCGACAGCAACAGACGCTGTCGGCCCGCTAAAACGGGACTTTACCAAACTATAAAACACGGCGACCAATTACAAATGCGATTCTGATAAAATACCCAAAGACGCACCAATTTACATTTAATGGCCAACATTTGGTAAATTTTGCCAGAATCGTTTATACTCCTTTCAAATAAAAACTCCACGTTCTGGGAAATGCTTTGTTTGGCATAAATTATTATGCCATTTGCAGGACGAATAGAACGATTCCTGGTTGTGCGATGTTGGCCATGAACTCTTCCTACTACGTCAAAAACCTTTATATTAAACTCTTCATTTTAAAGAGCCCATGTTTCAACGAAGCACAAAATACCTAATGAGCAAATAATGCTATCGGATCGAATGTCTTCAATACGACAATTCAGACTTCTAACATTTTCGTAGCAGATACTAAGGGACCTATTTGAAGCATCGGACAAGTATTAGTACTGAGGCTTCAAGGCTTTTTCTTTTCGGAGATTATTTAATTCGACTTTTACAACATCTGAAGTTCCGAATGGACTTGGTGGAGAAAAATTTACTATAATGAAAAGACAAAAAGCAGTGGTTGCCCTACTACACGCCACGTAAAGTGCAGCTCTGCTCATACCCCTTCTGGTATGTACTTGTACATTTTCATAAGTGGCTCTGTTTTTGCGTAGAAAAAATAAATTTCCTAAACTGTTGTAGACATCACTAAGCACATGAACTTTGAGATATTGTGTAATTTCAACTGAATACTTGAATTCATTCGAACGCTGAAAAAAAGACGTGTATTATATTTTGTAGTTTATTATTCCACGAAAGGACAACAACAAACACATTCACTGAGCTTGCACAACAGTGCAGTGATAATCGCTGTTTTTTTTATTGATGTAGCTGTGCAACATATGTGTGTGGAAAACCCAGATAAGAATAACATACTTATTGTGCGTTTACTAATAGCACTCTTATTCTAAGATTCTACATTTTCCCGCCCGCGGCGCCCGGTTTAATATTTATTCAACCGTAGCTTAAATTAAAAGAAAACGGTGTCGGCTGCGTAGAGTTGATGGTGTTGATTGTTGATAATGGCAGTTGTTCTAAATCACGTGTATTGGTTTTGGTTTCTGCTTGTTTTTTCTTCCTTGCCATAATTAGTTTGATGAAGAGAAATAATATCGCTGCTAGTGAAAATCCAAGTGCTATGTATGAGATGATATGATAACTTTGATTCTCCAAGTTTTCAAATGGTAGTTTCAAATTTTTGTGAAGTCATTCTTGCAAACGTGATAACTAATCTTGGCAGCCTGGAGTGGTAGTGAGATAAGTGGAAACTTCTTAGTCGACTCTGGATTACTTTGACTGAATCGAGCACAGGATAGACTTTCTGATCGTGTTGTTGAGCTATTTCCAGTTACTGTAATTTGTTGGTTTCGAATGGTACAGCTGGCGTCAAGTGTAACAAGTCCAGAATGCTCTAATTGTAATGTTGATGCATATTCGTCACAAACAGCAGACATTTCAAGTTTTGAGTTTGTTTATGATACAATGGAAACCATACAAACGATTTTTTTGTGTCTTCAAGATTACATTGTTCAGATGTTTTGTTGTTGAACATTTGAAATTCAAAACCAATAGTCATCGAATAAATTGGAAGCGTTTGTCCTGGTTTTAAATGAATACGCATTTGTTCGATTTGTGCTCTTCATTGCTGCGCCGTTAAAAATGATGGACTAATTTTGTTATGTCTGGCATCAGTGAGTACATCTAAGATTCGATTCTGAATTCTTTGCAAATTAGATGCGATGATTGTTAGCTGAGTTGTCAAAGTGATTTACCACTGGAAAATGCGGGTTGGTTCTGTTGCCGATGATATATTTTGCAATTGTTTTATCTGTGATAAACATACATACATAACATTTTTAAAAAACCTTTTTGACGGATGTTTCTCTTGAAAGAATATCTGCTGGATGCTCACTAGATTTGTCATGTCTCCATTGGGCCGAAGAAGTGTTCTGTTGGATCTTAGCTACTCGAATGTTTGAAAAGATGATGCAGTAGCGCGTATCCAATACAAAACAATTTCAGAATCGGACCATAAAAAAAGCTATGGAATTTTGTAGCTTTATGTATTTTTCGAGTCTTGCTAAAAGTTGAGCTCCTTATTCTGCTGCACAGAGCTCTAAACGAGGAAATGTCTGCCTTTCATATGGTGCACCTCTTTATTTCGCACATAGTAACTGGACTGTCACTTTTTTATTTTTGTGGATCTGTGGATCTAATATATGCAGCATACGCCTTTAAGACGCGTCAACAAATATGTGAATTTGTTGGCTTACTGCTACTTTTCCATAGCTGACATGCTTTTTTAATTGTTGCCCGATTAGGATTAATCAAGTCCTTTCTGTAGGCATGCCACTCAGCCTCCAGCGGGCCTGAAATTTTATCATCCCAGTCTAATTTGCGATGCCATAGCTTTTTTTTCCCTCGTACAACTACTGGAGCAAAAAGACCGAGTGAATCAAATATTCAAGCTTAGTCTGAACAGATGCTTCTCTTGGTAGCGGCAATGTTGGTATCAATTTGTACCTTGCGACAAAGTTGATCAGATTTTGAGTTTCAAATCATACCCAAAGTTTTTGTCGTATTTATCTCTGACGTAAAATAAAACAAGCACCAGACAACATAATTTTTAGTTGTCGCTGAATTACTATTGCTTTCATTATGTTGTCAGATCAAGTTAAACATTCATCTACATAAAAATCATCTAATAAGGTCTTAGCTCCTAAAGAGTATTTTTTTTTGAATCGCCAAGTGCTGTAGATATTTTGTTGCTAAGTACGTAGCTGATGTAGTTCCATATGTTACAATTTTTTTAATCGATAATAACATATGTCGCCTGTCGTTTTCTCTCTCCACATAATCAGTTGATGAGCATGTAAAATTTCATTTAGTGGCGACTATCGATGTTTTTGAGGAAGCATCAAAAACTACTCGTAACTTTGTGGTGGTGCTGTGTGGTTTCAGCACACAATGATAAGGCATAAAATAATGTTTTAATGGCAGCTCACCATGCCTTAACTTCTTCATGTGACCCAGGGATTCGTAATCTGTCATGAATTTGGTATACTCGACACGAAGACCAGGATCCTTTTGAAGCCGTCTTTCATTGCGATAACAATGTCATTGCTAACGGGACGTATCTCGGTCGAAGACTGATTAACCGGCAGTGATAATATTGAGTGGAGAGTAAGTCCACCAATACAAAAGCAGCTTTCTCAGTTGGAGCACACAGAAGTACTTTCGCCGACTCTGTGTTGCTGCCAGCAGCTTGATTGGCTCTAAAAGTCAGAGACTGATTGATAGCCGAAATCAGTAGGCTTTTACCAACACCACTACCAACATATTCATAAAATGTATGCTTCGCTTTCACGTTCTGCATGACGTGAGCAAAGTATTGGCGGTGCCTTAAATTGAGGAAATGAACCATGGCAAAAAGGTCGTTTTCTGGAAACAAAGGCGGCAATTTAATTAGGCGAACTTCATCTACCAAATTGGTTTCAAAAAAATTAGGTTCCAATATATAAGTATTTGCATCAAATTCCGGCACTGCAAGCGTTTTAAGTTCTTTGTCAAGGAACTGAGTAGGTAAACCTTAGACTTGATCATTAATCTTCTTTGCTTGTTGAGCGATCATATTTTATAAATTTATAGTTCGCTGCAAATGATAGGCA
>JAEIFJ010001079.1:0-31724 GCA_018903435.1 Leucophenga varia
TTGTATACATAAATACTTACACATACACTACCCGTCATAAGCTTGGGCTCACGTACTTCTTTTTTTAAGTTCTATACAACAAAGTCAGCTACTCAGTAAGTTATTTCAAGAACATGTGTTCTGCTACTGGTGAGAGTGTAGGAGTGTGTAGGAGTGTGTAGGAGTGTGAAATTGTGAGTGTTATATATGCCTATTACTCGTAACATCTCAGTGCTTTTTTTATTTTTTTATTTTATTGTCCATGTCACCTTTCTTTGCAAAAGGAAAGTAGAAAATTTTTGTATTACAAAGGCTTACAAAGAATATCTTCGGATTATAAAAATTGAAATAAAACTACATATTCATGTTTCATTTGTAAAGAAATGGGTCGGAAAGAATTGCTGAGTGTAGAAACACGTGCAGTATTTTAGCACAACATTGAGTAAGCTATTCAACGTGAAAAACTACTTCGAAATGTAATGTTTCTCAAAATGCTGTTATAAGAGCGTTATAGAGAAGGAGCGAAACTTGCTGTAATCACAGTCGTAATCGTTGTGGGAGACCTAAAACTACGTCAAAACAAGAGGATAAGCTCATCTGTTTTGTAAACAAGAAAAATCGTTCTCTTACAGCCCCTGAAATTCGCGACGTATACAGCGACGAATACGAAATTACGGCTTAAAAAGGATGCGTCGCCGCCAAAAAAACTCTTACTTCGCAAGCAAATCAAAGTTAAGAAATAAAATTGGGCTAAAAAACATAAAGATTGGACAACGGAACAATGGTCTAAAAACTTGTTTACGGACGAATCAAAATTTGAAATTTGTAACAATCAACGCCGACAATATGTTCGTCGTTCGGTCAACGCATGCCAAAGAAACGCAGATAGAAATTCGGAAATATTTTATGGCCTCCTCAGTCGCCGGATGGTAACCCGATCGAGTTGCTGTGGGACAGACAAGTGAGAAAATTGCAGTTGACTAATACGAAACAACTTTGAACATTTCTACAGAATTGCTGTAATCGAATAACAGCGGAATCTCTGCATAAAGTGATTGAAAGAATACCCAAAATATGCCCTGCTGTTATAAGAGCAAAATCGGATATATCAAAGAATCGAAAATATAAAAAAGTACATGCGGGTTTCTTTGATGTTGATATATTTCGTATGACACATTGTTACTTTCTGTAAAATATAGATAGTAAAAATTGTTGAACGAAGAAAAATCAAGATTAGACCGGTAGTCATATATATATATATATATATATATATATTTATATATATAATATATATATTTATATATATAATATATATATTTATATATATAATATATATATATATATATATATATATATATATATATATATTTATATATTAAAATTTTCCCTGAGAAAATTGACGTCCTAATTATTTTTCAAATTTAAGGAAAAAAATTAATAATTAATACTTTTTTTGATCCATTGTTTATATGTACATATATGTCTATATGTTCCATTGACATACGATTTTGTGTTAATGCTTCGGTTCCACCGAACTAAAAATTTTCTCTTGTTTTTGTTTATAATAGTCTACCATTGTAAGAAATTGTCAAACACTCAAACAAATTGTTTACTTACTCTTTTTACATTGTGTCTAAACAGAACATATCTTAGATCATGCGAACATTGATATCCACGTACGTTCAGCTGTCGTATTGTATGATTAGTTACCAGAATATTTATTGTGTTTGTATTTGTATCCAATATTGCAAGTCCTCCATCGTCTCCTTGAAATACATATTTTTTAGTTGTAACCCAAGATGGTTGAAGTCGCGTAGGTGTAAGCTCTCCTTGTAAATATTCATCAAGTATCATTCTACGACCTGACCAATATAATAGTTCGTCCACATACCTTGATAATATTCGGAATATTTTTTTTTTTTTAAAGAATGGATAAAAGAAAAGCAAATGTGCTAGTTACCCCAGTAAATATATTGCAGTGATAATGCCAGCTATTACAAAACTAATCACTAAAAGGAAAATATGATGCTACGCCAATTGTGACCTTCTTCCAAATCTAAGTCTTGATCTTTCTGTTTAGGATCTTGTACTTGCAGCGTTTCGTCTGGAGGTAGTCTCCATGATCCTCCGCCTCCACCACTTGATGGGACATTGGCATGCATTTCTTACTTTTAATGGAGAATTGTAAATGTTAAAGGAAGACTTGAAAAAGTATATATAAATCTATATTAAGTCAGCAATCAAAGCTCGTTGAGGACGGAGAATTTAAAGCTGAAATAAAATAGAGTTAGAGTTGTGGCAACATATTATAAACTTTTTGATTCTTACAAACTATTAGATAGTAACAACCATATTCATGAAAGAGAGTGTGTTTTGGTTAAAAACAAGTTCCAATTTAAATGGACAGGATTAATTAGTTCCAATAATAAAATCGCCACATCCATAGCCAACTTCATATATTCTAGAAAGAAAAAAAAAGAGTAACTTATTTTTTTTTTTTCATTAAATTTTGTTTTAGTTATTATTATATTTGATAAATTAAAATCATGTGTCACCAATACAACCGATAATCATGAAAACAGTGATCAAAACTATTCTTGCCGTTTTTTATCACTTGGTTAGACACAAGAGTAAGAAAAAATTTGAAATATCACCAAGTATTAAGATGAATGAGAAATTACAAATATATTTTCTCATTCGTTTACGAACTACAAGTTCTAACAGACAACTTACACAGTATGTTCAATACATAAGAGGACTTTTTGTTCAAATCATGGAACACGTAACGCGATGAACGTTGATAACATTAGAAAAGAACAGGTCTCACCTTTCAAACGCAACAAACTTCATGTAAATTGGTTGACAGGTTAAAAAGTTACTCTCGTTTTTAATGACAGTATTGCTCGTATTGGGCAATACTATACATCATTTGAAAGGTCTTGACATAACCCACAAATTATAGTCGTGTAAACATGGAGTTCACCAACGTCGAAATTCGCGCTATTTTGAAGTTTTCCTTCGTTCGAAGGGGGTTCTACAAGGGGGTATTATGAAGTTGCCGTCTAGATGGAAACAGATTATCGAACAAAACGGCGCATATTTTTTTCCATGAATAAATTTATACATCTGTCTTTTACAACATTTAGTTTTTTTTTTTTTAATACCCGTCACACAAAGTGTGGAGGGTATCATCATTTTGTCAGAAAGTTTGTAACGCATTAAAGGAGACATCTTAGACTCTATAAAGTATATATATTCTTGATCAGCACGACGAGACGAGTCGATCTAGCCATGTCCGTCTGTCTGTCCGTCCGTCTGTCTGTCTGTATTTATTTATGTATTTATTTTAAAGATATTGACCTGAAACTCGAAACTTAAGCTTTTCTCAGTCCTAAGCAGTTCAAGTGTTAAAATCAAAGTGCCACGCCCATTTTAAGGTGTAGCCCCCATACAAACTTACCGTTTTTTTCGGATTTTTTGTATGAAAATAGCTATTATTTATGAATGTAGACACTCCAAGTTGGGTAAAAATACTTCTAATGTCATCCAATGTCAAATCCAAGCTGTCACGCCCATTTTTAGCTATAGCCCCCATACAAACTTACCGCCCATTTTCGAATTTTATAAGAATATAGCTATTATTTATGAATGTAGTCACTCCAAGTTGGGTAAAAATACTTCTTATGTCATCCAATGTCAAATCCAAGCTGCCACGCCTATTTTTAGCTATAGTCCCCATACAAACATATCGATTATTTTCGAACAAATGTATGAAAAAGTAATTATTTTCGAATGTATATATATAAATGCATATAAGCCACTGATGATAACACGAAACTATTCAAAGATTGGTGTGACGGGTATTTAAGCTTCGGTTCCACCGAAGTTACCTTTTTTCTTTTTTTTTTTTTTATTTAGTTATTTGTGTTGAGCATTCCACTGAAGAAACTTTAAACACACTAAGTAATTACTAATTACAATGCCTACAACATATTCAAAAATGTATCAATATTTGAGTCTAACGTTGTGTTGGCAAGTCGTCTGGATTGGGATCTATTGCCGCGTAGGTAGATCATCTGGGTGGAGTCTCTTGAGGCGCCTTCTGCATGTGTTTACAGCGAGAGCCGAAGCCAATGGGTTATTGTGATCACGTTGACGATCGTTGTATCGGGAGCTGTGTCGATTTATTTCATCAAAGACTGATGGCACATCTAAGTCGTTGCTAATGACAGTGTTATTAACAAACTACAGGGCATTACAGATACATCGTAGAGTCTTATTTTGCATTCTTTGTACACGCTCAATAAGGGTTTTCGAGGCAGTGCCCCACAGTTGTATCCCATATCTCCACGATGGCATAATAACCATTTTATAGATAAGTAACTTATTGCTAAGCCGTAGTTTACTGGCTGGACGTAAGAGCCAGTTCAGTTTTTTCAGTTTCGCTCGACAAGTTCCAGTTATCATAGATATGTGGTTGCGCCAAGTTTGCCGTTTAACTAATAAAAAAAAAATTCCACCATGAATTCAAATTTTGGCGTATACAATATCGATAAAGGAATAAAAGTAAGTCAAAAGAAAAATTTCTTTAAATTATACAATAATTAGAAACAAAAAAGAGATCTATGATGAAGTTATCGTGAATAAAAATTTTTTTATTAAATAAGTAGGCGTTTATTAATAGTGCGGTAAGTCAGCTGGTCGGATTCTTTTTAGACGTCGTCTTGTAGTTAACTCAAATATGGGTAATTTACTCATCTCGTTGTTTAATTTCGATTTTTTGTACATAAGCCAACGCAGTTGATGATATTTCTCTTTTATTTGATTTCGTGTTGTTTTTTTTGTTTTTATATGTAATTTCCAAGTCAGTGAATTTCCAAGTATTTGGACGATTTCTTAATAGGTATGTCAACATTATTTATTTTTAAAGGAATGGGCACGAAAACTCGTTTAGTTGTAAAGATAACTTGTGTAGTTTTGATTTCGTTAATTTTTATGAAACATTTATCTTCAAGTATGTTTTGAAGCTTATTAGTGGCTGTAGCTAAGTATTTGTGTGAATTAAGAAGAATTGTGTCATCTGCGAAAGTTGCTATTATAGAAGGGGGTTCTATTGGGATAGGTAAGTCTTGTGTAAAAAGGACGTATAAGAGTGGTCCAAGAACGCTACCTTGAGGTAAATCTGCTTTAATTGACCTTATTGAAGAGTGAGCGTCTTTAACTTTTACATAGAAGATCAGATATGAAACTTTTTAGTATGTGGTAAAAATCTGGTGGATGTAGCTTTTTATACCCGTCACACACAGTGTGGAGGGTACTATCATTTTGTCAGAAAGTTTGTAACGCATTAAAGAAGATATCTTAGACCCTATAAAGTATATATATTCTTGATCAGCACGACGAGACGAGTCGATCTAGCCATGTCCGTCTGTCTGTCCGTCCGTCTGTATTTATGCGATTCATTCGCTTAGTTTTTAAGATATTGACCTGAAACTCGGAACTTAAGCTTTTCTCAGTCCTAAGCAAGTCAAGTGTTAAAATCAAATTGCCACGCCCATTTTAAGGGGTAGCCCCCATATAAACTTACCGTTTTTTTCGGATTTTTTTGTATGAAAATAGCAATTATTTATGAATGTAGTCACTCCAAGTTAGGTAGAAATACTTTTAATGTCATCCAATGTCAAATCCAAGCTGCCACACCCATTTTTAGCTATAGCCCCCATACAAATTTAACGCCCGTTTTCGAATTTTTGTATTAAAATAGGTATTATTTATGAGACTTTTCACTCAAATTTACGCAAAAACACTTCTAATGATATCCAATAACAAAACCAAGGTTCCACGCTTATTTTTAGCTATAGTCCCCATACAAACTTTTCGATTATTTTCGAACAAATGTATGAAAAGGTAATTTTTTTCGAATATATATATATATATATATATACAAATGTATATAAGCCACTGATGATCACACTAAACTATTCAAAGATTGGTGTGACGGGTATTGAAGCTTCGGTTCCACCGAAGTTAACGTTTTTTCTTATTTTAATTTAAACAGTAGACCAACATGCCATACCTTGTCGAATGCTTTTCCAACATCATGAAATATTTCTATACAATACTTTTTTCTAGATCCGTTAACATTTTATTAACTTCTATGGATTTGTTCAATGGTTGAGCGATCTTTCCGAAATCCAAACTGATGGTCAGGTATGATGTAGCTGTTATCAAGAATGGGTTGAAGTCTGTTAAGGAATAATTTTTCAAAAACTTTTGATAGTATTGGAAGAAGGCTTATCGGACGGTAAGACGCTGCACTTGTGGCATCTTAACCAGGTTTTGGAATAGCTATGACCTCTGCTACCTTCCACGTCTTGGAAAAATATTTGTATCTTATTATTGCGTTAAACATATTCCGCAGATAATAAATAGCATTTATAGGAAGTTCTTTAAGCAACATTCCAGTTATCATGTCATAGCCAGGTGACTTGTTAGCCTTAATATTGTCGATCATATTTTTAACTTCCTTAGTACTTACATATCTAATTTTAATATTTTGTGAGTTGCTAGAGGTTTCTGAATTATTATAACAGGTTTGTGTGTCATTTGTAAAGGCATTTTCATAAAAGTCAGCTAGTAGGGTCGATTTATCGCGTTCTGCTTTAGCCCAAGTTCCATCTGGTTTCCTTAATGGTTCTGTAAAGGTTGTCGATTTTCTGAGTTTTTAGTGGGATTCCATAGGGAAAAGTTTGTGTCTCTGGTTGGGCTTAAATTAGTCAGATAATTTTCTATATTTTTATTTTTATTATGATTGAGCTTTAATTTTAGATCCCTTATTGCCGGATTAAGTCTCTTTTTATCTTCGGGACTTCTAGTAGTTCGCTAGATTTTTCTTAGTCTTCTTTTATTCTCTATTTGGTTTCGAATTGAAGCAGCTGTAAATAAGTTTTTAATATCCCTTTGAATTAAATGCGGAGTAGAGTTAATTGCCGCTTCAGCTAAGGCACCATTAAAATAAATTACGGAGCTCTCTATGTCATTTGGAGATTTTAGTACAATGTCCAAACGTAAGTATATGTTAAGGAGTTCTTTGTACGCTTGCCAATCTGTTTTTGGGTTATAGAGGCTGGGCGTCGGCTTGTTTGTGGCAAGCGTTTCGATGTAATCGAGTTGAACTGGTGAGTGATCTGATGATAACTTGAAGCGTGATTTTATCGAAAAGTTTTTACATTTTTAATAACACTGAAGTCAATAAGATCTGGCACTTTGCACGGTTCTGTTGGGCAGTAGGTAGGCTCGCCTGAAATATGCTTGGCATTAGCGCTATGAATGGTTTCGAGGAGTGTTTTACCTTTTTTCTTGGTAAGCCTTGATCCCCAGGCTATGTGCTTTTCATTAAAATCACCAGCAGCAATAAATTTTGGCCTTAAAGACTTACAGTATGCGTTGTGTTGAGCTAATGAGACATTGTGTCGAGGCGGACTGTACAATGCTGAAAATGCTAAGGGCCCATGTTTATCTTGCACATGAATATAAGTCGCTTGAATATAATCTTGGCTAAAATGTTCAATTCCAAAGTTTTTAATTTTATTTTTAATTATAATAGCTGAACCCCCATGCTCTGTGCCGTCTGGGTGATTTGTATTATATAAAGTATAGCCTCTTATCTTCAGAAAATGTTTAGATGTAAAATGTGTTTCTGAGATAAGTGCCAGATCAATATTTTTTTCATAAAGGAAGTGCTTCAGTTCTAGTATATGTTGCCTCAGCCTGTTAGCATTCCAGAATATAATTCGTAGTGTATCTGAGCACATATCTACGAATTTGTCTTGGATACTAAAAGTGTCACTAAATTGAGTATAGCTGACATTTGTTGCATCAATTGCTTCATCATAAGTTTTAGCTCTTGCATGTCATTTTGTTCATCTGGATGGAGGAGTTGTTAGTGGAATCTATATTAGGTGGTAAGTAATTTGAAGATGGAAGAGTGGGTTGTGTTTCGGGTTGAATAAGTTGGGATGGGATATATATATATATATAAGTGGCACTACAGCCGATTGTCGGCCTTGGCATCACATAAGATTTGGCACCAGCGGTTGTAATCCAGTGCCTCTTTATACCATCTTGGGATTCCGATCCTGCGGATGTCATCTAGGACCTGGTCCTCCCAACGCAGCGGCGGACGTCCTCTCTGCCGCGCCCCTCCGATTAGATTCACGTTTTGCTTCCAAACTTTTCTTGCTGGAGCTTCTGTGTCCATCCGACACAGGTGACCAGCCCAGGACAGCCTTTTGTATTGGATGTTCCTGACTATGTCGATGTCATCATATAGCTCGTACAGCTCATCGTTCGTGCGCATACGGATGTCATTTTCCACTCTAACTGGACCAAAGATTCTCCGAAGTATCTTCCTCTCAAATACGCCCAACGCCGACTTATCCGATTCAGTCATGACCCATGCTTCAGAGCCATACATTAGGACCGGCATTATCAGCGTCTTGTAGAGTTTAACCTTTGTTTTTCTGGACAGCACTCTACTTCGCATCTGCTTACCGAGACCAAAATAGCTACGGTTCGCAAGAGTGATTCTTCGTTTAATCTCCTGACTGATTATGTTGTTGTTGTTTACATCTGAGCCCAAATAGATGAAGTTTTCTACACCCTCAAAGCTGAAGTTCCCTGTACTCAAAGACCGTCTGCGACGTGCAGATTGCCTGCGAGTGGATACCAAGTACTTCGTCTTGTTCTCGTTGACCGTCAGTCCCATAGGACGACATTGTTTTTCGATGTCTGAGAACGCGCCGGTGATCGCTCGAGCATTTTTGCCGATAATATCTATGTCGTCGGCATATGCGAGCAGCATAGTTTCTTTACAGAAAATATTGCCCATCCGGGCGACGTTTGGGCACTGCATCAGGATGTACTCCATCAGGATGTTGAAAAAGTCGCACGACAACGCATCACCCTGTCTGAAGCCTCTCTTGGTGTCAAAGGGGTCGGTGAGATCTTTTCCGACCCTGACAAAGCTTTGGGTGTTTTCCAGCGTCATCATACAGAGGCGGACGATTTTTGAGGGGATCTTAAGATCAGTCAAAGCTTTGAAAAACTTTGATCTGATTGGCGTGTCGAAAGCAGGTTTGAGATCGACGAATAGGTGATGTGTGTCGATTTGCTTCTCTTTGGTTTTTTCTAGGATCTGCCGCAGCGTAAATATGGAGTCGCTGGTTGACTTCTTTGGTCTAAAACCGCACTGGTACTGTCTAACATATACGTCCTACATACGGTTTCAGTCTATTGCATATTAAGCCAGATAGTATTTTGTATGCGATAGACAGGAGACTTATTCCGCGATAGTTTGCGCAGACTGTAGGTTCTCCTTTCTTAAAGACTGGACACAGGACACTTAGATTCTAGTCATCAGGCATAAGCTCACCAGACCACATTTTGCACAAGAGTTGATGCATACATCCAA
This sequence comes from Leucophenga varia, assembly GCA_018903435.1. Taxonomy (NCBI): domain Eukaryota; kingdom Metazoa; phylum Arthropoda; class Insecta; order Diptera; family Drosophilidae; genus Leucophenga; species Leucophenga varia. The sequence goes on from JAEIFJ010001079.1 coordinate 9,452, forward strand.
TCGACTCATCGCCGCCGGTCTTAAATAACTCTGCGGGTAATTCGTCTGCGACTGCCGCTTTATTATTTTTAAGCCTTTCTATGACTTTTGAGACCTCGTCATAGTTTGGTGGCTCCACAGGAATCCCATCATCGGCCGGAGGGCCCAGATTTTCATCATCTCCACCAGACGTGTTGTTCCCGTCATCGCCACCAAGTAGGGTAGAGAAGTGGGACCTCCATAGCCTTAGTGATTTCTGGACATCTGTTCAGAACGAAGCTCCTTGTTTATGACCATCGGTCATACGTTTGATTTTTTGATAAAAACCACGGGACTCGTTTCTGCTACCCATCCTCTCAATCTCCTCCACTTCACGCTTTTCCAGTTCTCGTTTTTTTCGTCTGATCAGGCGTTTTTCCTCTCTCCGTTTCACCCTATATCGCTTAACAACAGCTCGTGTTGCTTCCGCCTGCAGTAGCGACGCGACATTCCTCATCGTACCATGTCTGCCTTCGAGGATTAGTAAAGCCAATAACCTCTTTGGCTGGCGTAGCTAATGAGCTTCAGGAGGACTATTTCGGAGTAGATATGAGACCCTTGTTGAGAAGGCAGCTGCAGTCTGCTGTGAGTTTAACCTACCAACATCTAGCTTTCGTTGTGCGGTAGCTCGATTGGCGTGCGCTGTGCTGAGTCTAGTACGTACCTTGGCTAGGACAAGGTAGTGGTCTGAGTCGATGTTAAGACCTCTGTACGCTCGTACATAAAGCACGCTAGAAGAGTGCCTGGCATCTATCACCACGTAATCTATTTGGGTGCGGATACTTAGGTCCCCACTGCGCCATGTTGCCTTGTGGATCTCAAGATGTGGGGATCTGGTACTACTTATGATCATGTTTCTGCCCGCAGCAAAATCGATTAGCCTTTCTCCATTACTGTTGGTGGTGTCATGTATTCTAAATTTTCCGATGGTAGGGCGAAAGATTTCTTCTCTCCCAATTAGTGCGTTGAAATCACCGATGACAATTTTGATGTCATGCTTGGGGCAGCGATCGTAGAGGATTTCTAATCGCTCATAGAATTCGTCTTTCTCCATATCATCTTTAAAATTTGTGGGGCGTGTACACGTATAAGGCTAATGTTGAAAAATTTAGCTCTGATTCGTATCGAGGCGAGACGTTCATCTACAGCTGAAAACCTGGAGACGAGTCTGCTTAGTTTACTACCAACCACGAAGCCACATCCAAATATGTGTTGTTGTTTATGCAACCATGGCCAGTCCATCGCACTTCCTGGATAGCAGTGATGTCTGCTCTGAAGTTGTTAAGAGTGGTAGTAAGTTCTTGTATTGCACCATCCCTGTTAAGGGCTCGGGCACGTTCCAGGTGCAGTTGCGTATGTCGTGATCATTGTATCGATTTCGGGGATCGCCTTTTCATATGCTTTAATGGTAGGTGGGGCCTCCAGAATCCTTGCCCCTGCCGCGGAATTATCCACGGGTGGATTTTCACATCTGTGTCTGCCACCTGGAGTATTTTTGTTCATACTAGTCATCTTTGCATTTTTCTACTTTGTTCTGTGTGTGTATCACGGGTTATATGATTTTACGTCGTTGTAAACCACTCCACCGACCAACCTCACATCGAGGATTCGCTCTTTAGACGACTCTTACGTCAAGCTGAGCCTGCTGTGGTAGTATTCTTGACCGCCCGTTCACCACACGGGCAAGCAAGTTGGGAAGATATGGTTTGCTTAATTGGATATGGTGTATTAGACTTATAGCCACTAGCAATTTTAGCAAAACTTATTGAGGGGGTCACGCTTATAGTATAACTTGGAGGGGGAAACCCCGCGCATCTACATTTTTATTTGGTAATACTTTTTCACGAAGCTTGGGGAAACGTTTAACTTTAAGTGCTTTATAAACTTCGCAGCCTTTATAGTTAGCAGTGTGGTTACCACTGCATAGGGCGCAATTGGTCTGACCTTTGTCGTAAGATACAGTGCAGTTTATTGTTGAACCAGCGCATTTAACACAGACTTGATCTCTTGTGCAATAATTTTTGGTATGTCCATACTTCTGACAATTTGCCTTGGAATAGAGTGAGTTTTATATGAGGTGGCTCAAATGTAATTTTTGTCTGAAGAAGATGTTAAATTTTAAATACATCTTCATTGTTTTCTTCGCTTTGAAGTTCAATTGAAAATAAAGGAAGAGGCACCTTTGTCGTTCTTTGTTGAATATAATAAATATGTTGAAATAATGACATAGTTCTTAAAGTTCAGCTTTAATTTCTTTAATATCAGCTGAAGGATGCATATTTCGTAAAATGACTTTGAAGTTTCTATTTTCCTTAGCTTTATACGTATAGTATTTGGTTTTTTTCTGTTTCAACATATTTATAATATTGTTATACCAAGTAGAATCTATGGCCTGCACTCTGACTTCTTTAGTAACTAGTTAACGCTTTTAACTCAAAGTTTTTTTTGAACCACTTCATATTGGAGGTGGTTTATTCACTTTGGCAATATTTGAGCTGAAGGTAGTAAAGAGTTTAGTTCGTCTTGACTTGTCATCTGCTAAAAGCTCGAATCGGTTTGATGTGTTTGGTTTGCTGAGCCAATAATTTTGTTTGTTTGTGTTTTGTTCTTATGTTTTAATACCTGCTACACTAGTGTAAACAGGTATATTCAGTTTGTCGGAAAGATTGTAACGCATTAAAGGAGGTATCGTAGACCCTATAATATAGTATTGATCAGCTTGATGAGACGAATCGATTTAGCCATGTCCGTCAAAAAAAAAAAAATTTTTTATATATTCGTATACCATGCAAAATAATCAGTTTAAAATTGGTTCAAATCGGACCGCGAATTTCTAAATTTTTAAGAATATTTTTAATTTGTTTACTATTTTAAAATAAAATTCAGTACAAATGCTGCACACGAAGATCTATCCACGTCATATGATGTGTAACAGGTATATAGTATAAGCTTCGGTCCAACCGAAGTTAACTTTTTCTCTTGTTTGTTAATGTTTTGCTTATGTTAAGTTTGCTTACTTTGAGAATGTGTTTCTCTTTTCCTTTTCAATTTTAACGGCTGATTTTGTGTGTGTGTGTGCTTTCCATTGTTTGTTTTCGGAGAAATAACGTTTTCGGTTTAGACAATTGAAGAAGTTGGATTTACATTGCTATTATTGTTGTTGACGTACTGTACATTAATATGAGGTGATTTTTGAATTGTCGTGACCAATGAGAAATTAGATGACGTGATCGAGGCAGTTGATGAGAATTCTGTTGTTGTTATTGGCGCCGTAGCTGTCGATGTTGTATATCCACTTTGTGTTGTAATTGTTGTTGTAGAAGCTATTATTGGTTCAATAGGAGGCAGTGGAGTAGTCGGCGTAATGCATTGAGCACTCCATAACGTGAAGGTGAACAAGAATTAGCTGACGGCTCTGCTGTAACAGACAAGTTGGAGTTTGATGAATGGTTTTTGTTGTTGCATGGCGATACAAATGAGAAATATGCATTTCTCACAGCCATTGTTTTTTTTTTTATACCCGTGACACATAGAGTAAACGGGTATATTCAGTTTGTCCAAAAGATTGTAACGCATTGAAGGAGGCATCGGAGACCCCATAAAGTATATATATTCTTGATCAGCTCGATTTGACGAATCGGTCTAGCCATGCCCGTCTGTCTGTCCGTCTGTCTGTCCCTCTGTCCGTCTGTTCGTCTGTTTGTTGCTATGCGATTTATTCAATGAAAATATAAAGATATTCGGCTGAAAATATAAAGATATTCGGCCTAAGCTTTTCTCGGCAACGACTAGGATAAGTTCGAAAATGGGAGTGCCACGCCCATTTTTAGGTATAGCCCCATACAAACTTATCGATTTTTTTCGATTTTTTGTTTAAAAATAGTAATTATTTATGAATGTACTCGCTCCCAATTGGGTAAAAACATTTCTTTTGTCATCCAGGGTCAAAACCAAGACGCCACGCCCATGTAACGGGTATTTCAGCTTCGGTTCCACCGAAGTTAACGTTTTTCCTTGTTATTAATTGTTTTTGTTTTTAACAATTTTTTTTTTTAGTTTTGCAGTGATAAGTATTTATTTTTTTACTGATAATTTGCGAAAGCACGGAGCGATTTAGAGAACACCTCTATGTCGCATGACAGTTCTCCAAGACCTTATCGTTCCAACGCAGCGGCGGTCGTCTCGCTGTTGTGCCCCTCTGATTTCGCTCTTGTTTTTGTCGTACACTGTTTCCGCCGGATCTAGTTCATACATTCGAAGCACTTGACCAATCGTTTGCCCAAACATTTGACGAAGAATTTTTGCTCTCAAATGTTCCTAACGTCGATTTGCCAGTCTCTGACATGACCCATGCTTCTGCGCCATACATCGTCTTGTAGAGTTTGATTTTCATTTTTGTGGATAAGACTCTACTTCGCATTTGCTTACCGAGACCAAAGCATCATCGGTTGCCAGAGTAATTCTTCGACTAACTTCTAGGCTGGTGTTATTGCTCTCGTTTTTTTGTGCTCCCAAGTAGACGAAGCTTTCTGTAACCTCGAAGGTGAAATTCTCTATCCTTAGTTCGTGATGTTGATTTGCTAGAGGATATCAAGTACATCGTCTTACTTTCGTGCACCGCTAGTCCCATTGAGCGGGAATTATCTTCAATCTCTTTAAAAGCCCAGCTGACTGTACGTTGACTTTTGCCGATTATGTCAATGTCATCAGCATTCGTGAGCAGCATAGTTTCTTATAAGAAAATATAATATACATATACTCCAACAGTAGATTAAAGAAGTCGAACGACAACGCATCGACCTGTCTGAAGCCTCTCTTGCTACCAAAGGGGTCGGACAGACTTTTTCCGACCCTGACAACGCTTGGCTGTTTGTCAGCGTTGTCATACAGAGGCGAACGAATTTTGCAGGGATACGAAGCTTAGTTAGTGCTTTGAAGAACTTTGATCTTGTTAGCGTGTCGAAAGCGGCTTTGAAATCGACGAATAGGTGGTGTGTTTCAATTTGCTTTTCTTTGGTTTTCTCCAGGATCTGCCTTAGCGTAAGTATGGAGTCGGTGGTTGACTTCTTAGGTCAAAACCGCACTGGTACTGTCCAACTGTACTTTCTATGTACGGTTTCAGTCTATTTCACAATACGCCTGATGGTATTTTATAAGCGATTGGTATAAAAACTTGGTATATAAACTTACACCGCGATAGTTTGCGACGATTGCGGGGTCTCTTTTCTAAAGGATTGGACAGAGCACACTTACGTTTCAATCGCTGTGCAATTATTTAGCAGTCCATATTTTGCTTAAGAGTTGATGTATACATCGAATCAACTCTTCGTCGCCTGTCTTTAATAACTCTGCGGGAAGTTCGTCTGCGCCTGCAGCTTTGTTATTTTTAAGGCTATGTATATGGTGGCTCTACGGCATTGTTCCCGTCCTCGTTCCCAATTAGCGTAGAGAAGTGGTTCCACCATAACATGAGTGACTCCTGAATATCTGCCACCATGTTACCATATGCATCCTTACAAAAAGAGGCTCCTGGCTTATAACCTTCAGTCAAACGCTTGATTCTTTGATAGATATTTAAAGCCTCATGCCAGTTCCACAGCATCTCAATTTCCTCTAGTTCAAGCCTTTCTTCTTCTTTCTTTTTGCGTTTGAAAAGGCGTTTTCCTTTCTCCGATTTTTCTCGATATCGCTGAACAATAGCTCGTGTTGCTCCCGCTTGCAGGGTTCGCTTATAGGCAATGTACTTTTCTGCCGGAGCAATGCGAGATTCCTCATCGTACCAAGTTAGCCTCCGAGGCTTATTATAACCAAAAACCTCTTTGGCCACCGTACTTAATGACGGAATAGTCTCTCTAAGCATTGTGGAAACCCTTGTTGAGAAGGGAGCTATTTGGTGCATCAACTTTAAATGTTTGAAGCTCCTTGTCAGGCGAGTCCCGCCACAAGATACATAGTTAAAAAATATCTGGCTCGGCGACGCGCATGCATCGGTACAATTTGCATATATCGCCAGTTTGAGCCTAGCGGAAAGAACGAAAACGAAGCACTATATTAAATGGTTTTGGCTGTATTGTTGGCCCAGTCATAAGTACGTCATGAAGACGGTGCAGATCAATCAAAAACCACTCTTATCTTGGTAGTGGTACTATTCACTTTAAAAAACGCAATGATGAGGCAAAAAATATTTACAGCAAGTAGCCAAATTTGATGGAACAAGACTCATATGGTTGAGATCAACGTATTCCTTAATAAACTCTGTATACTGTGCCTTGAGATATGGATTTTTAGTAAACTTGCGCTCCAGATTATTAAAACGTTGAACTGCTTGTGCTTTGGATTCACCAAGAAGAGAGATACGATATTTTGCTGGTCAATCTAACCGCGTAATCACCAGTGCTTAAACGCTTGCAATTGTCTTTGAAGTGTGCCTCACACTCAATTTCTTTCTTTGTTGTCCTTACTATGTCCTTACTATAGCAGCTTTCGAGTTCCCAAAAGATTCGAGTTAGATTTAGATGTTGGATTTTATGTTGATTGCAATTGACGATGCCTGTAGAGAGCGATCATTTCCTCCAGCCAAATCAGAATAAAACGCGTCTTTTGCAATAATGGAACTCTGCTCCATAAGCTCAAAAACAGATCAGTTCCAATATGTAGATCTATGCATTGAGATTTACAAAATAGAGGGCTTGTGAGATGTATATTAGACGGCAGATTCCAACTGGTAATGTTTAAAGAGATATTTGGTTGGTTTTCTACAATAGATGACGGTACCACTGCTTAAATGTTGCTTAAATATGCTGAGTATTGTGGTCGAAGGCTTATATTTACGCTGAAACTTTCAGTTAAAAGTTCTGCATTTCCTATTGCAGAAACTACAACTCAACTACTCTTTTTTCTAAATAGTAATGAAATGCACTTGGGATCCTGAATCCAAAAGAGAATAGTCCCTAAATATAATGCTGAATCACAATTTGCTGATAATGACGTTGCAGATGTAGTAAGACACTGTTGCGAGGTATTATTAGATAAAATATCGTTCACTGGATTGTTAACATTCAATAGTGCACTGTAACGTGTAGTTGAAGCAGATAATGGTGGCGAAAGATGCAGCTTTTTCCACTTTGATTGTGTTTAAAAGTACATTTACAGTATGCTAATTAAAGTTATTGGTCGAATTACTAGAGTGTAGCAATGTGTGATACTTTAAAAATTAATTTTTATTGGACTGTTTCATAATATATTTTTAATTTTTAGTTAAGTTATACAGCGAATATGTATGTAGAGATAATCACAAAAAATATTCAAGAAACAGTTTGAATAGCTTAATTTTTATTTTCTGTATGTTATTTTAAGACAATAGCTGTATTTATACCCTGTACCCAGAGGGTAAATGGGTATATTAAGTTTGTGCGCATGTATGTTACAGGTTGAAGGAAGCATGATAGATAGATAAAGTATATATAATCTTGATCAGCATTGAAAAGCGAGTCGATATAGCTATGTCTGTGTGTCCATCCGTCTGTCTGTCCTGCTGTCTGCCGTATGAGAGAGATTATTTCGGAGACTAGATTCTTCTTGGCTGTCAAGTGTTTACTTGCAAAGGGTTTTTCTCAAGTCCCATTTTTAGTCCCCATACAAATCTACCACAAAATATTCGGTTTTTGCTTAGAAATTTTTTGTTTCTTATTCTCGGAACTTCAAATTTAGTTTAAATTATGCCTATGATAGTCAAATAAAATATTCTATTATGGGTAGGTCCAAAAAATTTTTAGGTATAGCCGCCATAAAAATTTACCCGTTTTTTGAGTTTTTCTTTGAAAATCCAATAGAGTAGTATGGTACTAAGATAAGACTTACTTGGACTTCATCGTTCCTTGTTGTTTTTATTTAAGTGATTGAAATACGGTGTCCATATAAACGAAGCATAAACGGCTCGGAGCTGATATGCTTACTTAGTATATAAGTGGTTTATAGTTATTTTTGTACATATGTACACGTCGGGGTCATCAATGTTTAAGCTGACAAGCTTTTTTGTCAACTTTTTTGTTTTATGAAACTAAAGCAATGTTCCTGAGATTTTTAACACCGCCGAAATATTTATGAATAATAGTTTTTATGTACGTAAAATAATTGACCGTTGCACGGCAACTATCTATTTCTTAGCATTTGCAGAAATCGGAAGTCTGTTTCAATCAATTTAGATTTTATAACTAACTTGTCACAATTTATATAGCGGATATCTATGCAGGCGGACCGATTTTCTCCGCAAATAGAAAACCTCCATGGATAAAAGCAAAAACAAAACCATAAAACTACCTCGGAATTGGACCGCGACTCAAGCTGCAAGTTAGCTTGAGCAAGCGAGACTGGGACGATGTCCGTCCACATCAATCACGTGCACAAGCACGTGCAAATAACACGACCAGCGTACTTCCAAGATCCACTCCAAGGCCGAGTTCCACGGACAAGCGATCAATGAGGCGTACAACGGCAGACGGTCTGCGCCTGGTCTGCGTCCCCTACAGAACGCAGACCAGGCGACAGTATTGGCCGCCAGGTAGCCCCTCCATCACCACGAGATGGAAATATTGCCTCATCGAAGATGCCTTTCCTCCCACCACTTGGAGAACCAGGAGGTTTGGATGATCCACACCGCCGAGGACTAAGTGGTGCGGGAGTGAAATGGTACCTGCGGTACATAGATCAGGGTATGCCACAGCAAGAGTCCAAGGCAAAACCACTTGAGCAATAAGACTGTTCATGAGCCAAACCACTCACAAAAAGAACAATTAGGATACAGGTGTCACTTTCAGCGGAAGACTTGTCGAAACTGGAGGATCTCATTCTCTTTGAAGTTGCCCAGGGCTGGAACCACAAAATCAGGTTCGATGCCTTGCACTTCAGACCAGGAATGCTGATCATTTACTGCGCCGATGACATCACAACAGAATGGCTGTAGAATCACGTTAGAACTCGCCAGGACTGGAAACGCCCAATCATAACGACGCTGACCGACGAGAATATTTCCTCGACGGAGATAGTCCATGTTTTCCTGCCAAGGTGCACAAACTGGAAAGTGGAAATGCTTCTAAATCTAATAGAAGCAATGAAGGTCGTTCACCCAGTCTTGGAAAGTAATTTCCGCACGCAAATAGGATAACGGTTAGCTCCTTGTAATAGGAGACAAAGCAGACCCTCGTCGAAATCGTATTGAAAGATCCGATTCCGGTATGGCTTTTGACCCCGCCCACTTAAAGCGCAAGCGACTTCTAAGGGACGAGGATGATTCGTAATGACATTAACTATACCGTACTTTCAGGATACCCAACTCGGGACTACGTGCCAATAACCACCGAGATAGAAATTTATGGAAGCAAGGGGCAGGGTGTCATAGCCTCACCGTTTTGTGCGGCCGAGAACCCCTCACCACCAGTAGAACTGGAAAGCCTGGGGGGCACCGTGCAACAGACAAAGCATCCAGATAATCTTAGGCTGCGATGAAAATGCTCATTATGAGCTATGGGGCGATTACTTCCTAATTAGCAATAACCTTACACCTAATAATAAGGATTGCATACCAACTTTTGTCAATAGAGTAAGGGATTAGGTGTTAGACATAACTTTTAGCAGTCTAGCGCAAGAGAGTAAGATTAGTGACTGGTATGTATCCAAAGAACCTTCCATGTCAGATCACAGAATCATACGCTTTAAGGGGGCAGCGACCCACCGTTTATTGAAAAGAAACCCTAACAAAACGAACTGGGAATTATATTGAAGTATTCTGTCTAGCACAACATCTCAAGGAAAGCTCAATTACTCCCCTTTAATTAGAACAGAAGGTATTCGAGCTTATCGAAAATATTACCCGAACTTATGTAAATGTCTGCCCACTTGCTAAAGCTATGCGTGAGAACGACGCCCCATGGTGGAATGAACGCCTAGAAAAGCAAAGGAAGAAAGTTAGGAAACCATTCAATAGAGCAAAAAGCACAGACCGGTGGGTGAAGTACTCACAGGAACTTACGCTGTATAAGTCATCTTGGGCCTTTACTTTTTGTAATCATCTTTAATGATCTTCCATTAGCGATTGAACATTCTAAAACACTTTTGTATGCTGATGATGTCAAATTGTGTTTGTCATATTCTTGTGCATCCCAGCATAGTCTACTGCAGTCTGATTTGAGCTCATTGCATACATGGTGTCTGGCCAATTTTCTTAACTTAAAATATACATGTTTGAACTGTCATGCGACACAGACGTGTTTTTCAATCGCTCCGTGCTTTTGCTAACCAGTAAATAAACTTTCAAAAATAAATTACTTAAAAGTTAAAGTGCATTATTAAAAACATTGCCTTTTACTGCAAAACTAAAACAAAACAAAAAAATATAATAAAAACAAAAACAATTAATAAAAAATGATGAGCGAAGCTCATCAACAAAACCAAAAAAATCAGTGGCTGCGAGAAATGCATATTTTTCGTTCGTATCGCCATGCAACAACAAAAACCATTCATCAAACTCCAACTTGTCTGTTACACCAGAGCCGTCAGCTAATTCTTCTTCATCTTTACGTCAAAGTAACATATCATGGAGTGCTCAATGCATCACGCCGACTACTCCACTGCCTCCTATCGAACCAACAATAGCTTCTACAACAACAATTACAACACAAAGTGGATATACAACATCGACTGCTTCTGCGCCAACAACAACAACAGTATTTTCATCAACTGCCTCGATCACGTCATCTTCATCCTCATTGGTCACGCCAATTCAAAAATCACCTCATATTAATGTACAGTACGTCAACAACAATAACAACAACAACGATGTACCTTCGACTTCCTCAATTGTTTTACCAGAAAACGTTACTTCACCAAAAACAAACAATGGAAAGCACACACACACAAATCTGCCGTTAAAGTTGAAAAGGAACAGAGAAACACATTCTCCAAGTAAGCAAACACAACAAAAGCAAAACAATAACAAAAAACCAAAGAACAAAACACAAACAACATTACAAAATTATTGGCTCAGCGAACCAAACACAACAAATCGATTCGAACTGTTAGCAGATGACAAGTGTGACGAACAAAACTCTATGCAACCTTCAGCTCAATTATTGCCAAAAGTGAATAAACCACCTCCAATTTATATTCAGGGTGTCGGCCAGATTAAAGTTTTATATGATGCCCTTAAAGAAGTGGCTCAAAAAAAACTTTGAATTAAAAGCGTTAGCTAACAACGAAGTAAGAGTGAAGGCCACAGATTATACTTTTTATAAAAATATTATAAATATGTTGAAACAGAAAGAAACCAAATACTATACGTATAAAGCTAAGGAAGATAGAAACTTCAAAGTCATTTTACGAAATATGCATCCTTCAGCTGATATTGAAGAAATTAAAGCTGAACTTCAAGAGCTAGGTCACAATGTTAAACATATTTATAATATTCAACAACGAACCACAAAAGTTCCTCTTCCATTATTTTCAATTGAACTTCAAAGCGAAGAAAACAATAAAGATGTATATAAAATTTCTCATCTTCTACAGACAAAAATTTCATTCGAGGCACCCCATATTAAACGCACACTATCCCAATGTGCAAATTGTCAGAAGTATGGGCATACCAAAAATTATTGTACTAGAGATCCAGTCTGTGTCAAATGCGCTGGTTCCCATACAACAGTAAACTGCACTCTAAATTTCGACAAAGTTCAAACCAAATGTGCTCTTTGCAGTGGCAACCACACTGCTAACTACAAAGGCTGCGAAGTCTATAAAGCACTAAAAGTTAAACGCTTTCCCCAACTTAGAGAAAAAATAGTACCAAATAAATATGTAGATGCGCGGGTTTCTCCCCCTCAAAGTTCTAGTATTAGAGTGACACCCTCCATAAGTTTTGTTCAAATAGCTAGTGGCAATAAGTCTAATACACCATATCCAATTAAACAAACCATCCCTTACCAACTTATTCAACCCGAAACACAACCCACTTTTCCATCTTTAAATCACTTACCACCTAACATAGATTCCACTAACAACTCCTTACCATCCAACCCAAATTCAACTGAACTTAATGACATGCAAGAGCTAAAACTTATGATGAAGCAATTGATGCAACAAATGTCAGCTATACTCAATATAGTGACACTTTTAGTATCCAAGATAAATTCGTAGATATGTGCTCAGATACACTACGAATTATATTCTGGAATGCTAACGGGCTGAGGCAACATATACTAGAACTAAAGCACTTCCTTTATGAAAATAATATTGATCTGGCACTTATTTCAGAAACACATTTTACATCTAAACATTTTCTGAAGATAACAGGCTATACTTTATATAATACAAATCACCCAGACGGCACAGGGCATGGGGGTTCAGCTATTATAATTAAAAATAAAATTAAAAACTATGAAGTTGAACATTTTAGCCAAGATTATATTCAAGCGACTATTATTCATGTGCAAGATAGAAATGGGCCCCTAACAATTTCAGCATTGTACAGTCCGCCTCGACACAATGTCTCATCAGCTCAATATAACACATACTTTAAATCTTTAGGGCCAAGATTTATTGCTGCTGGTGATTTTAATGCAAAACACATAGCCTGGGGCTCAAGACTTACCAACAAAAAAGGTAAAATTCTTCTAGAAACAATTTATACCAATAATGCCAAATATATTTCAACAGGCGAGCCTACCTACTGGCCAACAGACCCGCGCAAAGTGCCAGATCTTATTGATTTCTGTGTTATTAAAAATTTAAATATTAATAACTTTTCGATAAAGTCGCGCTTTGAGTTATCTTCAGATCACTCACCAGTTCAACTCGATTACATCGAAACGCTTGCCACATACAAGCCGACGCCCAGCCTCTATAACCCAAAAACAGATTGGCAAGCGTACAAAGAACTCCTTAACATATACTTACGTTTGGACATTGCACTAAAATCTCCAAATGACATAGAGAGCTCCGTAATTTATTTTAATGATGCCGTAGCTGAAGCGGCAATTAACTCTACTCCGCATTTAATTCAAAGGGATACTAAAAAATTATTTACACCTGCTTCAATTCGAAACCAAATAGAGAATAAAAGAAAACTTAGGAAAATCTGGCAAACTACTAGAAGTCCCGAAGATAAAAAATAGACTTAATCGGGCAATAAGGGATCTAAAATTAAAGCTCAATCAGAATAAAAATAAAAATATAGAAAATTATCTGACTAATTAAAGCCCAACCAGAGACACAAATTTTTCCCTATGGAAAGCCACTAAAAAACTCAGAAAATCGACAACCTTTACCGCACCATTAAGGAAACCAGATGGTACTTGGGCTAAAACAGAACGCGATAAATCGACCCTACTAGCTGACTTTTATGAAAATGCCTTCTCAAATGACACACAAACCTGTTAAAATAATTCAGAAACATCAAGAAACTTACAAAATATCAAAATTAGATATGTAAGTACTAAGGAAGTTAAAAATATGATCGACAATATTAAGGCTAACAAGTCACCTGGCTATGACATGATAACTGGAATGTTGCTTAAAGAACTTCCTATAAATGCTATTTATTATCTGCGGAATATGTTTAATGCAATAATAAGACACAAATATTTTCCCAAGACGTGGAAGGTAGCAGAGGTCATAGCTTTTCCAAAACCTGGTAAAGATGCCACAAGTGCAGCGTCTTACCGTCCGATAAGCCTTCTTCCAATACTATCAAAAGTTTTTTGAAAAATTATTCCTTAACAGACTTCAACCCATTCTTGATAATAGCTACATCATACCTGACCATCAGTTTGGGTTTCGGAAACATAACCCAACTATTGAACAAATTCATAGAGTAGTTAACAAAATTTCTAGAGATCTAGAAGATAAAAAGTATTGTATAGGAGTATTTCTTGATGTTGAAAAAGCTTTCGACATGGTATGGCACATTGGTCTATTGTATAAATTAAAAAAACTACTTCCACCAGATTTTTACCACATGCTTAAAAGTTACATATCTGATCGACACTTCTATGTAAAAGTTAAGGACGCTCACTCTACAATAAGGCCAATTAAAGCAGGTATACCTCAAGGTAGCGTTCTTGGACCACTCTTATACGTCCTTTTTACACAAGACTTACCTATCCCAATAGAACCCTCTTCTATGATAGCAACTTTCGCAGATGACACAATTCTTCTTAATTCACACAAATACTAAGCTACAGCCTCTAATAAGCTTCAAAACATACTTGATAACACCAAAAAATGGTTTGACAAATGGGCCATTAAAATTAACGAAAACAAAACTACACAAGTTATCTTTACAACAAAAAGAGCTTTCGTGCCCATTCCTTTAAAAGTAAATAATATAGACATACCTATTGAGAAATCGGCCAAATACTTGGGAATTCACTTAGACAATAAACTGACTTGGAAGTTGCACATAGAAAAAAAGCGAAATCAAATGAAAGAGAAATGTCGTCAACTGAGCTGGCTTATGAACAAAAAATCGAAGCTCTCTATGAGCAATAAACTTCTACTATACAAAAGCATCATAAAACCAATTTGGACTTACGGCCTTCAAGTTTGGGGCACATCCAAAACATCAAACATCAATATTATACAAAGGCAGCAGTCAAAAATACTTCGACAAGTCACAACAGCGGAATGGTATATTTCCAACGCTGATATACACAGAGACCTGAAAATAAAGACTGTTTAAGAAGAAATAGTAGCAGTTAGTAGAAGCTACCACATCAGAATCCTGGCTCATTCTAACAACGAAATGTGTAACTTACCCATACTAGAGTTAACTAGTAGACGACGTCTAAAAAGAATTCGACCAGCTGACTTACCGAACTATCAATAAGCGCAAATTTATTTAATTAAGAAATTGTTATTCACGATGTTATTCACGATAGATTCATAGATCTATTTTTTGTTTTAATTATAATTTAAAGAAATTGTTCTTTTAAATTAATTAAATTCCTATATCGATGTTATAATATGTACTAAATGTAGTTGTAGACAGATGTACAAAATTAATCATAGGAAAATAAAAAAAAAAAAAAAAAAAAATTTTCCAAACACAAATGTATGACTTTTCATCGGAGAAAACCAAGAATGGTGGATTACTGCTTATATAATCATTAGCTTGTCAGGGAGTTTATATTTTATGACTTAGGTATCTTAATGGACCCAATGGTGAATAAAGCAAGAGTTGTTTTTTGGCTTTATTAAACGTTGGGCTAAAGAATTTGATGACCCGTGTATCACCAAACTTCTTTACATCTCATTTGTACGCCCTACCTTGGAATTTTCTCTTTGTGTGAACTATATGCTGTTCATCAGAATCATATTGAGTCGGTGCAAAAGCGATTTCTGTTTGTGCTTTTACACTAATCGTTTAAAACTTATTGATCTTCCAACTCTGATTTCACATCGTTCAATGCTTCTGGTAGTCTTTCTTCATAAGGTTATCTGTGTCGATATTGTTTCTCTTATATAGCTTTAATCATTGTTTTTTAATGCACCTTCTCGCTTCACGAGTAATTATGTTCTTTTTAGGTTGTCTCAGTGCACTACAAATTACGCTTGTCATGACTCACTTCGTTATCTCTGTTCTTTATATAACAAATTTCATCATCTTTTTCTTTTAATTCTTCCTCAAATTCTATTAAAAGATTGGCCGGGCAACCTAACCAAAATCTTCCAACGTGGTCTGGGTGGGCGTATTCTTTCCCCAATTAGTATTTAAGTAGATATTTTTACTTAACTATAATATTGTTCAGTTTTAGCAACTGTTTTTTAATGTATTTGTGATATATATAAATAAATAAAAAAAAATAATAATAAAGAATTATGAATTAAGAATTACAGATTTTTCCTTGAAAGTATATCTTCCACTGCCACAGCTGCCCTCATATACCGGGAAATGGCAGGAGTCCAGGCCGAAGCGAATATAGCATTTTGCAGGCCAGGCAATTCCTATACGGAAAACGAGGAGCAAAGAATAAGGCTCCTATTAGAAACACACTTCCAGGGAGCCAGTGTCGGAAAAAACCTGATGCTTGCAAAGAGAATAGTAACAGAGGGAAAGATAAGGTGGGCAGTATCCACCTTTCAACCTTTTAAATCTCCTGGAGTAGACGGAATCTTTCCTGCTGTACTACAATATGGGGGGTACGGAAATACTCCCTATAATTCAAAGGCTTATGACCAGTAGCTTGGCAACATGTAAGAGAGAAAAAAGGATCCCACTCTCCCCATATCTTTCAGGCCTATTAGTCTGACATCGTTTTTACCCAAAACAATGGAAGAGGTAGTAGATAGGCATATTAGAGAGACTGTCCTCACGAGAAAACCTCTACATAAGTACCTGCATGCATATAGAGCAGGATGATCAAACGACACTGCCCTAATCAACCTGACTGGGGCAATCATAAATTCATTCGAATACAAAGAAACAACTATTTGTGCCTTTTTAGATATCGAAGAGGCTATTGACAACGCGAACCACGACACAATACATAATGTCCTTATAGAAAAATGGAACGAACCGCTGGTGTTCGACTGGATACACTCACTACTGGATAAAAGAATGATCAAACCTGTACTCCAATATGGGGCAGTGCGTGGGGTTATAGATTGAACCAACTCACGAAAAAAAAAAAAAAACTTGAGTCACTACAAATACTAGAATGCATAGGCATCACAGGGTCGATACGTACCTGTCCTACAGCAGCACTTAAAGCACTTCTAGACTTGACACCACTAGACATAGAAGTGAATCTAAGGTTAAGAAGTACATTCATCCGCTTGTTGATAGATGAAGACAATACTGCATCTACCATCTGCAAGAAACTCAACTCAAATTTTGTCAATGCCTATGGATATTATAACCAAACGGTATAATACTGACAAAGACTTTAACATCGGATGATCAAGCAAGAAGACTTATACATCTGAAAACGCTTACAAAATTAAACCACACATCATCAAGTTATATACAGACGAAGGTGCCGATTAGAGAGTTGCTGGCCCAAGAACTAAACTATGGGAATCCCTGGATAGATACACTAGTATCTTCCAGGCAGAGATCTGCGCGATAATTCGTTGCACGCAGATCAATATTTGCAGGAACTACAATAACTGCGATGTAGCAATACTATCAGACAGCCAGGCAGCTTATATGGCGCTACAGTCTGATATAGTAAAATCTAAACTAGTACTAGGACAAAACAACAGGGTACAACTTTTGTGGGTGCCAAGGCATACAAACATCCCAGGTAACGAGCAAGCTGACGCACTAGCCAGGGAAAGGGGCCGCAACTCCCCTCTAATAAGCCCAGAACCTTATTGTCCCACTGGGAGCCACACACTTAATGAGACAATACGTAATGATAGGGCTTGCTATACAGACCAAATAATTAATTGAGGGATTCAACTCTAAGGTTAATTGGTTAAGCTGGACAGAACTCAGCTAAGAATAATGATAGGGCTCCTAACAGGTCACTGCAGACTTAGGAAACACCTACGTGTAATGGGTGTAGCAAGCTCTCCTGAGTGTACATTCTGTGGTAGTATGGAGGAAACACCTATCCGTATTCTAACTGATTTTGTAGCTACAGCCAGAAATAGAATGTCATATTTAGGAGGATACACACTCTCCACAGAGCAGGTTGTAGGAAAACCGAACCTATAAAAATAATTGGACTTATTCAAAGAGTAGGGCTAGAATCAGTAATTTAGCCTGTTAGGGTGTACAATGTACTTCTTTAGGTAGCAGTACAAATATCCTCTTAAGCAATAATAATCATAGCACAATTTATACGTACAAAATAATTACAAGACAAATGAAAAGCATAAAATAAACAAATATTCCGTTATTTTTGAGCACAGGGCGGACAGTTTTTACTTTGCATAGATCACAACGACTTTTTTAGCTCCTAAATGCTTCAACACCAGTATTTTGCGGAAAAATTCGAGTTTTTACCGTTGCTCTAATGACAAGATCAAACTGTTCGTTGCTTTTACAACATTTTGCATGATCAAAGATGATCGGATGAATACGGAATAAGTTACGAAAGAACTCCTAGATAAAGCGGATGAACTCACAGTCGATCTAGGAGTAAAAGAGAATACGAATAGTCCTACAAAATGCTACCTAAAAGAGAATAGGAATAATCCTACAAAAATGCTACCTAGAAAATGAATGGACGACGGTCTACATCATTGTGCGACCAAAAAGGAAAAAATCGAGAACACTTTCAAATCTTATAGTAGAGGTTGTAAGTCTTAAGTAGAGGTTGTATATTTAGAGTTTTTTTGGGGACCCTCATAATCTAAATCTAGGGTCAAACAGTACCTATAAAATTATGACTTTTCCGATCCTATCTATGTTTACTTTCGAGAAAAACGCAATGTATTCTCTAAAGTTTTTTTAACTTTGTCGATGTTACTGTTAAAAAATATTGTTTGAAAGCTACATGAACATTATACACGTTTTAAACTTACGAGTAAAACGAATGCGTAATGAGCTAAATCTGACAATAATTAACAAAGATATTAATATTATTCGAATAAAATTTTTTTCATAAAATTGCAATTTGTAAAATATGTTTTTTTTACAATTTTTTATACCTGCTACATATAGTGGGAGGGGTATATTCAGTTTGTCTGAAAGTTAGTAACGCATTGAGGGAGACGTCGTAGACCCCATAAAGTATATATATTCTTGATCAGCTCGATGAGAAAAGTCGATTTAGCCATGTCCGTCTGTCTGTTTATTTCAACGCAATTTACTCGGAGACTACTGGAGATATTCTGCTCGAATTTTGAACTTAAGCTTTTCTCAGAAACTAACAAGTCAAGTTTCAAAATAAAAGTACCACGCCCAATTTTAGGTATAGCCCCCATGCGAAATGACCACCCATACACTATAAAATAGGCACTATTTTTGAATGTTTTCACTCCAAATTGAATTTTTGTATGAAAATAGGCATTATTTATAAATATATTCACTCCAAATTGGGTATAAGCACTTCTAATCATCCAATATCAAAACTAATGTGCCACGCAAATTTTTAGTCATAGGGCCCCCACAAACTAAACGATTATTTTAGAATTTGTTTTGAATGTCTGTATATTTAGCTTTTCTCCGTGTGGTGTGCGGGCTGTCAAGAATACCACCACAGCAGGCTCAGCTTGACATAAGAGGCGTCTAAAGAGACAACCCTCAGGATGAGGTTGGTTCGCAGGGTGTTGGTCCCTCAATAGTAAAACAACTTAAAACCAAATGATCACGCGAACCATGGATAAGACGGCTAGAAGAAATAAAACTATTCCAGATGGCAGACACACAAGTGAAAATCCACCCGCGGTAAACTGTGCGGCAGGGGCATGGATTCTGAAAGCCCCATCTACCGTTAAATCTGCTACTCACCATAACAAACCCCGGAAAATATTTAAGGAACACGATTTAAATATATGCACCTGGAACGTCCGTTCCCTTAACAGGGATAGTGCAACTGAACAACTGATTGACACTCTTGACAGATTTAAGGCTGATATTACAGCCATCCAGGAAATGCGTTGGATTGGAAATGGACACCTAGAAAAAGCAACCTGCGACATCTACTACAGTGGCCATGAGAGTCAACGCATATTTGGATGTGGTTTCGTGGTTAGTAGGAAACTACGTGGTCTCGTCTCCAAATTTACAGCAGTAGACGAGCGCCTTGCCTCGATACGCATCAAAGCTAAGTTCTTCAACATTAGCTTAATATGTGTACACGCCCCGACATTGGACAAAGATGATGCGAAGAAAGATGAATTCTATGACATCCACAAACCAACTTGGCGCGGTGGCCTCCCAGGCGCCCGCACCCAAATAGACCACGTGCTAATCGACGCCAGACATGTATCGAGTGTGATTAATGTACGAGAACTGCTACGGTAGAAAAGAACATTGCCTATATGCGAACCCTGCAATCGGGAGCAACACGAGCTATTGTTGAGCGAAATCAAGAAAGAGGAGTGAAGAAAAACGCCTTTTTAAACGCAAAAAGAAAGAAAAAGAAAGGCGATAGCTGGAGGAAGCTGAGATGATGTGCGACAGAAATGAGGCTCGAAAATTCTATCAAAAAATCAAGCGCTTGACCGAAGTTTATAAGCCCGGAGCATCGTTCTGTAAAGATGCGCATGGAAATGTGGTGACAGATGTCCAGGAGTCACTTATGTTATGGAGGAACCACTTTTCTACCTTACTTGGAGGCGAGGACGGGAACAATGAATATCTGGTTCCCCCGACCGATGATTTCATTCCTGAGGAGCCACCAGATTATAACGAGGTCTCAGAAGCCATAAAAGGCTTAAAAATAACAAAGCGGCGGGCGTAGACGAACTTCCCTCAGAGTTATTTAAGACCGGCGGCGAAGAGTTGATTAGATGTATGCATCAACTCTTATTCAAAATATGGACTGGTGAATGCATGCCTAGCGATTGGAACGTAAGTGTGCTCTGTCAAATCCTTAAGAAAGGAGACCCCGCAATCTGCGCAAACTATCGCGATACAAGTCTCATACAAATCGCGTACAAAATTCTATCTGGTTTACTGTGCAATAGGATGAAACCGCACGTAGCAAGCACTGTTAGACAACACCAGTGCAGTTTTAGACCGAAGAAGTCGACCACCGACTCCATATTCACACTGAGCCAGATCCTGGAAAAGACCAAGGAGAAGCCTATCGACTCACACCACCTTTACATCGATTTCAAAGCCGCTTTCGAAACGCCAATCAGATCAAAGTTCTTTAAAGCATTGACCGAACTTGGGATCCCTGCAAAAATCGTTCGCCTCTGAGAACATCAAAGCTTTGTCAGGGCGTTGTCGGTAAGGTCGGTAAACACATCTTCCCGACCCTTTGGACACCAAGAGAGGCATCCTTGGTCCTGTCAGAGCGCCTGACAACAATACCGTTGTGTCGCCGTTGACAACAATTACCGCTTGTGTCGCCTCCAACTTGTCTGTTGTTACTCCATAGCTGTTGCTAGCTAGATCTTGTGCTCCCTTCACGTCCTAGCAACATCTCATGAGCCCATGCGTCACACCACCGCCTACGCGCCACTCCACCGACACTCCCGCCTTCGAAACAATAATATCTTCTACAACAACAATTAGCAACACAAAATAGATATACAATTTCGACAGCTCGGCGCCAAGAACAATAACAGTATTCTCATCAACTGCCTCGATCACGTCATCCAAGTCCGTTTCAAAAATCACTTCATATTGATGTACAGTAGTTAACAACAATAACAACAATGTACCATTTATAACAATTTATATTCAGGGTGTCGGCTTTCATATAAAAGTTTTATATGATGCCCTTAAAGAAGTGGCTCAAAAACTTTGAGTTAAAGCGTTAGGTAACAACGAAGTAAGAGTGCAGGTCACAGATTTCAATTGCTATAAAAAATATTATAGATATGTTGAAACAAAAAGAAACCAAATACTATTCGTATGAAGTTAAGGAAGATAGAAACTTCTTAATTTAATTTCAATTGAACTTCAAAGCGATGATAACAATAAAGATGTATATAAAATTTCACATCTTCTTCAGACAAAAATTTTATTCGAGTTACCTCATATTAAACGCACACTTTTGCAGATGTATGAGCATACCAAAACTATTACACTAGAGATCCAGCCTGTGTTAAATTCCCATACAACAATAAATTGCACTCTAACTTTCGACAAAGGTCGACCAAACCACAGTGCCCTATGCAGTTGTAACCACACTGCCTACTATAAAGGCTGCGAAGTTTATAAGCACTAAAAGTTAAACGCTTTCCTCAACCTCGCGATAAAATAATACAAAATTAAAATGTAGATGTGTGGGTATCTCCCCCCCCCTACTCCTGTATTAGGTATACCCTCCATAAGTTTTTTGATAACAAAAGAATGGCATTAAGACAAACAATACCAGTTTCTCCGATAAACCATATCAAATTAACGTGTACAATCCCTTCCCAGCTTGTTCAATCCGAAATACAACCCACTCTTCCATCTTCAAACCATTTCCATCTAATTCAAAATCCACCAACATAAACTCCTAACCATCTAACTGAAATTACATGAATTAATCGTCATGCAAGAACTAAAACTTGTAATGTATCAATTGATTCAGCAAATTTCAGCCATACTTAGTGTTAACGCTAATTTTGAATTCATGGTGTACTTATTTTA